>VKGM01005445.1:0-11867 GCA_007844875.1 Busseola fusca | reverse complement strand
CAGTTACTGGGCAATACGATACCCCTTGGTAAGACTGGTTGTCAGACTTTCGGGCTTCTGACTACCCGTAACGACTGTCAAAGATCTACGAATGACAGCCGGGACCAACGGCTTAACGTGCTTTCCGCCGAGGCACGGAGGGGTCTCAGTATGTAAAGTTGGTCACCCATCCACAGACCAACCGCGGCAAGCGTAGTTTAACCTGATCGATCGACCTGTGCGGCTGTTATTATTTAGCCACGGGCGCCCTTCCCCGCTCGACGATGACTCTCCTCTCGGGCGGTTATATTTAACCGTATCTACATTATAATTTAAGTAGAAAAACGTTTCTCCCGCGGCGCAAGTGGGCCAAGAAATGCCACTGCGACCGGTTCTGAACTTTCCTATCCTGCAAATTTCTGCGACCTTTAACCCAACGCGCTATCCATCATCGATCATCGGTCCAACTTACAACGCTACGTCTTACTGTACAGTCACGAGCACAAATATGTCAAATACTTGGCAAATAACGAATGCAACGTTGAAATACGACACATTACATAAAAATTCGAAAATGCTATGTTCGGAAAAGCATAAAATTTTATTCAAATCGCTTTTGCATAAAGCCGTGTGTACACACACTTTTGCTCGTGACTGTACCCGATCGCCACTTCAGAACCTTACGGCCTCATCAGCCATCTGTTCTGCGAGCAATATGCCCTGCCCACTGCCGTTTAAGTTTAACACTTCTTCGGGTTGTGTCATGATCGTGAGGAAACCGACATGTCCTAGAACGAAAAAATCGAAATCATGTGACATCTACCGACCCGCATTGGGCCCACGTAATACATGTAGATTATTGCCCACTCTTTCTCGAACAGAAGAGGCCTCTGTCCCAGTAGAGGATACGTCATAGAGTATCTGTACGTGGGTTTGATTTCGGGCCATTTCTTTCATGTATTGTTGGCTCAATCTGCTGTCCATCCTTTCCGCCCGTACGTCCACTCTGTTAGTATTCATGGCGCAACCGTCCGAGGTCGATATTGACTTCCAGTATCCTCAATATTTTATTCAATTATATGGCGAAACCCTTCTCTGTTGTTCCGTACAAACTCTCGAGATTTGTTCTGTAAATAGACTTTAATTAATTAATAGCCGCGCTAGATGAAACGGGAATAGAAGGTGTAATGTAAAGGTGGGTAGTTGGAGAATATTGGATGTTGGAGGGTAGTTTGTTGTTAATTAAACATTTAACAACAAACCCTTTGTTAAATATTGCTATAAAAAATGTAATCCACATTCGCGCGTCATGTGTCTTTTGTGTCATTGTTATCTTAAAACTATATAAAATTCTCGTGTCACAATGTTAGTAACCATACTCCTCCGAAACCGCTGGACCGATTTGTATGAAATTTTGTGTGTACATCGGGTAGGTCTGAGAATCGGCTAATATGTATTTTTTTATCTTTTTTTTTGTGGCAAAACGACGTTTGACCGGTCAGCTAGTAAGCTATAAATTCGAGTAGTTGATGTGTTTTGATTGAACTTTTTCGGAAACTTACTCTGTCAGGCTACTGCCGTATTTACTAACTGTAATTTCGTGGAAAAACAAACCCAATTGAGTACTCACTAGCGCTTAAAAATATCCAACTACCGTCATTTACAAGCGAACAAAAATCAGAGAATAAAGTTCCCGACCGGAATTGTTTTCTCAGAAGCATGGTAATTAACACATACGTGTGAAGAACAGTAAACAGGGGGCGGTGGAGCATTCCCTTGTAATTAAAATAAATTTCTGCAAATAGAGACGGGAAGCGTTATTGGCGCCCAACATGGGACTCGTTTGTAAAAGTATTGACTTACTGAATGCCGGTAATTATAAATGTTGAAAAAAAAGGATCGCATATATTTGGAAATTTTTGTTGCATAAGATAAAAAAAGCCTTCTTTTTCATAATTATGTCGGTAATAATAACTTTGATAGCTAAATACTTCGTACAGTTCGTACCAATTATCATTTGTTCCACATTCGCCTCACGAAGTTTCGCGACAAATTTCCTTTCCTTACGTTTCATTCCTTTCTGGCCCCGAAAATTATTTGTTTCATTAATTAGAAATTTTAGTTCTGTTCCGTCCCTATTATTCAAAGGCCTGCTTTTTACCTCTCATTTAATCTACAGTTGAGTTGAAATATACATCACCCTGTAAACTTGGGAGACTTATATATTTTATCTCTTTCTGTTGCTCATTAGAAAAAGGGTTAAATTGCGTTTGAAGTTTTATATAAACAGCTGCTGTTTCATAAAATTTTAATAAAACATAACAGCGGCCATCTTTATAAAAATTAAAAAAGCAGCAAAGTGCAAATTGGACTAAGTAATGAACGGTTCTGTACCACTGTACAACTATTTTCTTTTAAATACTTTCGAAAAAACAAAAAAAAAACACGTTGTGTGGGGATGGGGACACACAAAAACACGTTTTTAACGGTGGTAGGCCACATCTTCGGCTGCCGGCTTAGATGTTACCACCCACCAGACAAAGCCATGCCGCCAAGCGATCCGTCGTGTTCCGGCATGATGTCTGGTGAAGCCGTACGGAGGACGGGTCTGAGCAGTTTCGCTCAACTGCCGTCTTCCGTCCTATTCTCTCTACTTAGAGTGAATAGGCTCATAATAAACTAGTGCGCTTCACCATCAATGATTGCATCACTGCTTACCATCAGGCGGGATCGCGGTCAAGCACTAGTTTATAACAATTAAAAAAAAAAAAAATCAAACACAGTAGCTAGACACTATAAAGATCATTAGCTTACCTTTGGCAGCTGAGAAGGCAACACCAGAGTAACAATATCTGTCTACAATCATTGTGGTGCCTGCTTCCAAAGTCTTTATTATGTGCTTAGCCTTCTCCCATCTGTTAGCCGAGAACAGCAGGTGAATCACTTCATCTGACAGGTCGTTCTGGAATATTTGAAGAATTTTACACTTATCAGCTATGGGTCAAACTATTAAAAAGAGGAAAAAAGATACATTTATTTAGCACAAACACACAATCTAAACCAATATTATAAAGAGATAAAGTTTGTGAGGTTGTACGGGTAATCCCTGGATCTACTGAACTGATTTTGAAAATCCATTTACCTATAAAAAGTCCGTTATGCTTGAGTGTCACAAGTAAAATTGTTTACCACCCAAAAAAGTGGGCACAAGTCAGGCAGTATACAGCAGATACAAAACCGGCCAAATTCGAGTAGGACAAATCACGTCAATTATATGGGAGTCCCTTTTAAAAATATTTATTATATTCTGTTTTTAGCATTATAGCGGCAACTGAAATACATCACCTGTGAAAATTTCAACTATCTAGCTATCACGGTTAATAAGATACAGCCTAGTGACAGACAGACAGTAGAGTCATAGTAGTAATAGTGTCCTGTTTTTATACTTTGCGTTTTTTATTTTGTATGCTGACCGTGCAAATGTTGTTTTGCCATATAAAAAAGAAAATTGATGTTGGCTGATTCTCAGCATATAAAATTTCATAAAAATTGTTCAAGCCGTTTCGGAGGAGTTTGGTAACTAACATTGTGACACGAGAATTTTATATACAGAGTAGAAGATATATATTGGTATGGAACCCTTCATGCGCTAGTCCACTGGCACTTGGATGATTTTTTATCATTATTTTTATTATTCTTTGGGTAGCAGCGATTAGCTGATTCATGTGTATCTATTTAAAATAGCTTGGAGAATCTGTCCAGTTCAGTCATGCAGCAGTTCAGCATTACCTGTTATGTACATATGTAATTACGTTCATCATCATCATATCAGAAAGATACTGAAGTCATAGCCTATTTAGTTATCGCCACAACTAAAAAAAATGATAGTAAGTATTATCATGACTTATACATTAACCAGATTAGATAACTTCTTGCGCCTATAATTATAAAAGCTTAAAGATAATCTGACATAGGCATACAAATTTTTTGATAACAACTTCAATTTAGATAATAAAAATACTAATATTATAAATTTGAAAGTAACTGTCAGAATGTTACCTTTTCACACCTAAACCACTGAAAGGATTTTGATAAAATTTGGCAAGGAGATAGATGGCTTCCTTGGGAAAGACATAAACTAGTTTTTGTTTATTCCCATGGGATAATTTAGGCCATGTACCCATGCTATGCTAGTCCATTTACAAAAAGTGAAAGTTTGTACTTTTGTTACTCAATCATGCAAAAATAACTGAATGGATTTGTATGAAATTTGGCACACAGATAAACCATGACCTGAGTTATGACACAGGATATTTTTATCCCAGTAGTATAGTACCAATAATATCCAACTTCCAATGGGGTGATGCCGTAAGCAGAACCTAGTATTATCAAAAAATTACCTTCAGTTGTAAATAACTGTTTATAATTTTTCCAACATCCGTTTCTCGAGCTGGAAAATTCGAGTATTCTGCCCGTATGTTCTTCTTCCTTAGATTCTCAACTGTAGGAGAAAAATCGTTAAAGCTTCAAAAATCTAAATAATCTGAGTAACTGTGGAAATTCTTTTAAATAATGGCTCTGAGGTTAGATTTGCGTGTAGGTCATACAAATACATAACTGTTATAATATGAGAATTATACCAGTTAACTTTTTTCATAGGTCGATAGTAGACAGGTTTTCATAGAATTCCCAACAAAAATATCGAGAGCTTTTATGTATTCTCTGTAGGTGTCAGTGGTGTACTACTTGCCCTCGACCTTAGGCGACCGTATCGGTAAACCGGTTTTAAATGCATGTACTATGCACTTACCAAGTGTTCTTGCCTGTGTCGACTTTCCAGTCCTATCGACCCCCTCAATGACTATTAGGGCACCACGTTTCATTTTCAGATGATTATTATGTGCCAACAATATATCTTCTTCTGCCTACGAATAAATTAAATACAAAATCAGAGCCCGTATAAGCAATTATTGTCGCTCAGTTTAATATCCCTTTTAGCGAATACAACAAGGAAATATGGAACTGATAAACAAATTAATAGTACCAGAAATTCAAAATAATTATGACACAACTACAACACACACGACTGGACCCGACAACGTACGTATTTACTTCTATTTTGGATTTATTTGGTTAGAAAATAAATTCCAATCCAACTCACTGGTTTGACAGCAAAATATTAATTTGGCGGGAATTAATAATAGAGTAGCGACAAGACGTAACGTAAAGAGTATAACAATACCACAATAACGTAACGTTATACTGTACCTACTGTCTGCGTAACTGAATACACAAACTTTGTTTGAAATTGAAATCTGCGATTCTATTTTAGTATAAAGTTAATTCGGTAAACAGCTTTAGTATACTTGTCTACATAGTATAAGTAATTTCACTTATAATATCATTGATAATGGTGTTGATAAAATCATCGCAAAATCAACAAGAAGATTAGCAATATCAAGGAACTCATTCACCCATAACTACTACGTACTACTTCTATTATAGATTTTGACGTGATAACGTCTTAAAAATCGATGAACGCCGGCTGCACTCACGAAAAAGCATGACTTATTGTCGCGTTCCACCTGAACCGAACGTGCAAGCGAGAGTGCGGAACAAGCAGTAGAAAGGGCACGATCGGCCTATGCGTTCGGCTTGTGACGCATCTCTCTCTCTTGCACTCAATCGGTCGATGCGCCCAAGTAGAAGACTAGAAGAGTGACCGCGGCAGCAGACAACCTTATGACGTTATCACATAAAACTATCATCCGTAAACCGACTTTACAGACAAGCAATTTTTAACCATACAAACGAAGGCTAATATCAAATCGTTCGGTCTAAATAAAGTGAACGAAATTAGTTGGCTGTAATCAAAGAGTATAAGAATATATGGCTGTAATAAAAGGATAATTGGGAGGAAAAGGGCAGCTAGAGGGTTGGGGATTTGGGCACTAGGGGAAATGAAATTGCCAGCTTCCGTAATATTCTTAGGCTGGGCCAATTTTGTAACTAAAATTAAAAACAGTTGGAAAATTATTTATGTCTGGACAAATGTGTAGTTTACAAATATCAAAGTTTTGCAGCTGCTGCCGGCTACGACGCGATCCTAAACATCGGAAACAAATATTGGCATTTTTAACTCTCGCAACTGGCAGCCCGCTTACCAAACGTCATTTTAGAATCAAATTGCGCTGCAATTTCGCGTTTGGCTGTTGGATTTCTTTGTTTTTATTTTTATAAATTAATGTAAGTTTACTGTGTTATCATTTTATTTTAATCATGAAAAAGGGATACAAAGTTACGGATGTGAGGAGGGAGAAGAAAATAGGCGTTGCCGCGGAAAATCTGGAAGAGTTGATAGAGAAATCATGCAAAAAGTTAGGCGTAAGTAGAAATTACTTTGTTAATGTGGAATTAAGTATTCGAGATGTTGTTTAACCGTGATTTTGATGTATTTTAAGGCTACTTTAAGTCATGCTTAGCTGTTTATCGTCCTCGTGTCGTGACAAATGGGTCAGGGTGAAGCCTTGACCGATTTTCCTGTACCTTGACCTAATTCTGCGACTCGGGATTTCCAGTTCAATGTCAGCTGCGCAGAGTGCAGGCTCTGCGTGGCCGAGGACGGGACGCAAGTGGACGACGACGAGTACCTGGCCACGCTGCCCTCGCAAACACTCTTTATATTATTGAAGAATACAGAGAAAATGGTTACTGGTATGTTTTGTGACAAATAATTATCAATCTGGTAAAATATCCTTAGATGAGACAATCTCAATGGGAAACAGATGGTGGCAAAAATAAAGTTATAAGAATTTCAAGTTCTAAATGTACTTTTTTTCCAGACTTTGACTACTACTATGATCTGATCCGGTCCCACAAGAAGGACTACATCGACACAGGAGCTGCAGCCAAGGAGTTCCTTAGCACTAACATCAAGGAGAAGTTTAAGGTGTTCCAGAAGTACATTGCAGCTGCTGATGATGCCAGGACTATGCTCAGTGAGAGGACACAGGATCCAGGGTGGTTTGAAGGTGAGACTTGTTAAACTACTCATCATGACTTCAACCAGTTCTGTGCCTCTTCATCCAGAGGTCAGAGGACTTTTTCATTGGTTTCATTTTAGGATTACGTACCCAAAGGATAAAAAATTTCAGCTATCTAGCATCTTAATAATAGGGTCCCGACCCTATTATTACCTTACTAGATTTTATGTTGCATTACTAAGACTTTACAGTCTGTCTGTCGCCAGGCTGTATCTCATGACCTGTGACAGCTACACAGCTGAAATACTCACACATTATGTATTTTTGTTGCCGCTATAACAACAAATATTAAAAACAGAATATTTTTTTTTTGTACATTTATGTAGATAATGGTATCAAACTCTTTGTGCGTGAGTCTGATTCGCACTTGGCCGGTTTTTTATTATACACCTCTGCCTAACACTTTCGGATATACAAATTTGATATTATGTTATTGATTATATCATAAAAGTTAAGAATACTATTGTAATGATAGTACAGTGAAAGTAGAAAATTCACTTGGCTATGTTTAAGGCTCACTGGAATAAAACATTCTCTAACATGTAGCGGTATCTACAACGCCACATGCGGGCAACGCGTTATACTAACGTCACGAAAATCCTGCATCTCGCAAGCAGAGTTTACCGCGCGTTGTAGATACAACTACTAACTCAAAAAAATGTTTAAGTATCACCTTTTCTGACACACATATTCTTGTAACATAATATATCATGTACCCCTATGTTATGGTGTTTGGTTTCCGCACTTAGTCCTTGAAGTCCATTATGCGTGGGCCATGGCGGCCGTTGGTGGTTATTCCAACCAGCACATCTCCATTCAGAAGTCGATTACGTCTCCTGGCCCTCTCCCTCTTGAAGAGAGGAACACCAAAAGTCATTTATTAAAATTAAGCTGAAAATCAGCAATTTTCAAACATCAAAATTACATAACACAGTCCCCCAAAACGCCTGTCAGACTTTTACTGATTAAAACCCACCCGTGTTCCTTTGGGCACGCCACAATTGCGGCGGTAAGTCCCCTCTTTGTGGAGTGGCTGAATGGCGCCACGACGCCCTCACCTGCCGCCTGACGCAGGTCCTCACCGGGCACGGCTGCTTTGGGAGGTCCCTGTTCTGGATAAGGCGGGAGGAAACGCCAGGGTGTCATCACTGCGTGGATCGCCCTGAGGACACGGTGGAGCATACGGTGGAGGTCTGCCCCGCTTGGGCGGATCACCGCCGTGTCCTCGTGGCGGCGATAGGCGGCGGCGATCTCTCGCGTCCGGCCCTGGTCCAAGCCATGGTCCGAAGCGAGAGTGTTTGGCAGGCCGTCGCCTTTTTCTGCGAAGCAGTAATGCTCGCAAAGAGGGAGACGGCGCACGAGAGGGAGAGGCGGTCGCAGCACCCTCTCGCCCCTATCCGCCGCAGGAGACGCCCTGATCGTCAGGAGATGGCACCGAACTCCCGGCCACCGTAGGCGCGGGCCTGCGAGCGGCGAGCAATGGGTTGCTCGCCGCCCGGTAAGGACCAGGCCCGGGTCGACGACACGTCGTGTTCCGCGCGCGCCTCAAAGAGATACAGTCAGCATAGCGTGGGGTCCACAAGGACCGATGCCTGCCCCAGGGCCGTGGAGCGTATCAAAGAGTAACCGGGGTCCCTGGGGCGCATAGGCAGGTGAAAGAACATGGGTGGGTTTTAGTCGGTAAAAGTCTGACACGCCCTCCCCCGCTCCGCCCAGAGCGGGAGAGGTCATTTGATGATTTCCCACCCACCAAAAAAAAACCCGTGTTCCTTCACTTGCCTGTGCGCCAGGGACCATGCTATCTCTATCGAGCAACCCGCGGCCCTGGCAGAAAGAAGAGGCCTGTGTTTCAGCAATGGGAACATAATAATGTAGTTTGTCAAACTACACGTAATGTTCCCGTTGCTGGGGATTTGTTATATCATATATAGAGTTGCGGACACCAGGCCCGTATTTCCTACCTACCTACCTATATCATATAATTTTTTTTACAGGATTGGAACCATCTGAAAAAAATAAAGAACAGTCAATGTCGAAACGAGTGAAAGATCGCATGCGCGGATACTACTACAAAACAAAATCGGCTCTCCAGTCTTCTGAAGTCTACATACACTCGAAGAACGGGCGAGGTAAGAAACTCATAGACCAGTTCTTGACAGATCTGCGAAACATACTTGAATCTTACAAGTACAACGAGACTTACTTCAACCGCAAAGCGAACAAAACCGCTCGCATCTGTGACGAGAAGGGTCTGTTCCAATGCGGGGGCCTTTGGAGCACCGACAAGTGTCTTTACGAAGGCGAACACGTCATCAACCCTTACCGCAGCCGCGAAGAACGCATCATATTCCAAACCTGGAATCTCGACCATAAGATTGAGCTGTCAAGGTCCATAATACCGAAAATTTTACAAGCGATCGACGGCTTGTACAGCGGTGATATTAAATGTATTTCATGTGATAAAAATTCGAAGATAGGCGGGATCGAAGCCGATAGGTATTACTTGCAAATATTTACGAGGGAGAATCTAAAGCTGGTGCACATTGTGTGCCATTACAAAGGTAAACACGACGCCGACTCTGGCGTGTACACACTGTGCAAGAAATGCTACGGAGGCCAGAGTATAGAGTATATGTAAGATATTATAACTTAACACTTTGCGAAGCACTAAATGCCCCAATATAGCTATTCACAACCACTCGATACGCTACCCGACAATTTTGTCAGTCTAAATCAAAAAGATGACCGCTGTTCTTCCGACAGCGCACAGCTGTGCTGTTGCAGCTGGTGGCAAGGCAAATCCGGTTATCGGTATAAATTACATTTTCGATACGATAGCTTTTCGGATGGTTGTGAATGGTTATGCTGAAGTAATAGCAATAACACTTCCTTTGTGTCTCGTTCAAGTTTATAAAGTTTACAGATTTAGAATTCTAGGGCATTTATCGAATCCGAAATATCGGCAACGCTTTTTTCGTAAATGTTTTTCTAACTTGTTTGACCCCATGCATTTTTATAAAATTTGTGGAATGTACACTACGAAGTTTTGATAAAATCTGAAACGAAAAACTAATTGCTAAAAAAAAAAAATATCATCATTAATGATTTCAATGGAATAATTGACATTTGGTATACAAAACAGCTCCAAGGCAACCATTACGTGGTTGCCATGGAGATGGGATGGTAATTTGAAAATT
Organism: Busseola fusca; assembly: GCA_007844875.1. Taxonomy (NCBI): domain Eukaryota; kingdom Metazoa; phylum Arthropoda; class Insecta; order Lepidoptera; family Noctuidae; genus Busseola; species Busseola fusca. The sequence goes on along the minus strand of VKGM01005445.1, from coordinate 1,648 downwards.
ATAATAAAATATTATTTCATTGTTTCTAAATTGCAATTTGCTTAATAATATGATTGAATCCTGACAGATATTATAGTAAAAGTCCCTTATTCGCGGGGTATAGGTTCCATAAATAAGCCGCGAATACAGAAACCGTGAATACGGAATGGTAATTTATATGGGATTATAGGGATACGTTCCTAGGTGACAAAAAAAAAAAAAAACAAATATATAAAAAAACAATTTTATTGAAGTTTTTGAACATTTTGATTCATTATTAGCTTCAGGCTTAGGAAATGCTTTGAATTTAAAAATACACTTTATTCATTAAGTAATAAGGTTGCTTTCATTCTGTTTATTTACGTTCTCAAAAACACCGATCGCGGCGAAGGCGGCTTATGTCAAAGTCCTCAGCGATATCATTTAACAAAATACTTTAGGTGGAGTTGTATAAATAAGGTCTATTTTACTTTATTTATTAGTTCATTTGACGGCATTTACGAAGGATGTTGGGTTAGATAACTATTGGAATCCTTTTATTATTATGTATGTACTTATTAGATCCGCGTAAGAAATTTTTAATCGCGAATATAGGAATTGTGTCGCATTTTTTTAATCCGCGAATATTGAAAGCGCGAATAAGTAGCTTTTACTATATTTACTTCACTGAACAGAATTTATTCCCTAGGATACTGAATCTGTTTTTAAACTTAATTGCAATATATTCGCAATCAAATTATTATTATTACGTAATTTTTTATGCTATATTTTCTACTATATACGCTATATGTTAACGACCTGTGATAGGAGCTATTTGAATTGAATCTTGTTGCGTTGTTATTATATATTTTACTATCGACAGAGAATGTAATAATTATAAGAGCTATAAGTACTATTTTGTAAGTTTTTGTGCACTGTTTTACAAGCCGTAACTTTATTTTACTACATATACATATTACCAAAATCATGTAAAATTAAAATATTTATATATAGAAATAAAAAGCTGTTCCGTTCATTTTAGCCACTTGGTTTAGGAAACAGGTGGTTTTTTTTTAATAACCGACAAAAAATTTAAATGCAATGCACTTTAGGCCTTTGCCTTCGTAAAACGGAATCGACCCGCCAACAATATTTTGTACAGTCACCAAAAGAGATAAGTGACCAGCACCCTAATTGCGTAACACACTATTAATCGGAATCTGCATCATTTTGAAGCAAATTTCTAAACCATTGCTTCATAAGTTTGAAAAATTTGTCTGCACAACATGTAAATAACGCAGATTGCGGTCCAAACAATACCAACTAGTCTCAATCATTTGCCGAAAATTTGTTACGCAATTAGGTTGCCTCGGGTATAGTTGAACTTTAGTAAGAATTCGATGGATGTTTCCGAACGAAATTTAATTTAATAGATGAGCTGTTTGTTTTCTATTAATTACCTTCATTTTTATACGAAAATATCCTTGTTTTCTTATTACAGTTTAATATAATCCGACGATCCTGGTTACCCATCCCCTTTGATGACCGTACCTACATAATAAATATTTGATTGGCATAATATATCATACATATATTTAATATAATATATTTTTCAGGCAAAGGGCATAAAATATGAATTATAAGAATGTATTATAAGGATAACGTCTTCGTTGTCGTGCCGGTGCGATAT
>VKGM01005433.1:3234-14971 GCA_007844875.1 Busseola fusca | reverse complement strand
ATCCTGAACGTATTTTCTTTCAAACACAAAAATCGCAATCAAAATTACAATTAAATAAAGGTAAATTTCTTCGTCATGTCGTAAGCTACGGTGGCTCAATGGTAATTGTGGCGGTCTTGAATCTAGAGGACCCGGGTTCAAAACTCGGGCCAGAGAGACACTTATTGTGACAGACGGGAAACTACGGAACCCTACACTGAGCGTGGCCCGACACGCTCTTGGCCGGTTTTTTCTTATGTTATAAACTAGTGCTTTACTGCGATCCCGCCTGATGGTAAGCAGTGATGCAATCGTTGATGGTAAAGCGCACTAGTTTATTATGAGCCTATTCACTCCAGCTTTGAAATCTCTCAAATTATAAGTAGTCAGACGGGAAGACCGCCGCAGGAAAATTGTTCCAATCCTTCGATGTCTGCGTTATAAAAGATGAGGCGAAACGTTTCGTCCGGATCGTAGCGGTGTCAACAACGCAAGGATGGATATTCGCCGTACCAGGGGTCGTCCGATGATGGAACGGTGATGGCGGAAATAAGTAATGTAATTACCACGCACACTCTCCAATATGAATCCCATAGAATACCGAAAGGCTGGCACCCTACGCCTGTACTCCAGGCTTTGGCGATTAGTCTTCACCAGATCTGGGTCACCAATTAGCCTCTTCGCATGCCTCTCGACTGAGTCCAAAGCTGCCAGGTGGCATTTTGCAGCACCAGCAAGCAGCAACTTCGACTAAATAAATTAGGATAAGGGCAGGAGAATGAATCAAGGTTAGTATTTCTAAAACATTTGTGCCTCTCTGTGAGTTTCACAGCGACCAGTGACAGAATCCACTATTCTTGGCACATAGATTATAGATGATGCTTTTTTTGTGGATGGCACATGGACACGGATATTTCGGGAGGTTCCTATTCCGGAAAAGAAACGCCAGGGTGTCACCACTGTGTGGATCGCCCTGAGGACACGGTGGAGCATACGGTAGAGGTTTTTTTTTTTTTCGTGGATAGGAAATCATCAAATGACCTCTCCCGCTCTGGGCGGAGCGGAAGGGCGTGTCAGACCTTTATTGACTAAAACCCATCCGTGTACCTTCATTTGCCTGTGCGCCAGGGACTACGGTATCTCTATCGAACAACCCGCGGCCTAGAGAAGATGCTCATACTCTATTATAGTAGCAAGGTCCCACACACAAAATTACCTACGCATGTATTCTTTTTTCTCTGTTAACTAAACATTTAAAGGCCAATATTTACGACAACTACGTGTAAATATTGGCCCGTATATTGCGGTATTATAGATATTGTAGAAGCCTGATTTCGAAGACAATTTCCTTTAGTGAGACCTGTCATGTGGGGTGTAGCGCTCGCTCTAGACATCGACCGACGCCTCAGTACCGCGCGCTATCGTCAGCCGAGAGAAGTCTTAACTCTTGCGGGTTGTATGAGATCGTTTGCTATGTTCAGTCTTTTTAAATATCTCTATACCAACGCAGCCTTACCAAGGCGTATCCTCAAAGCGCACTAATCACATTAGCTCACTAGTGCACCTGATAGCGTTACCCAGATTGAATTGTTCCGTGATACAATTGTATTGGATCTAAGTTTAGTCCACATGTTGAGGGTGGACGCGTCAATTACAATTACTGCTGTACTGTGTACGGCGGGACAGATATAGTCCAGCCGAGTAATTGCGTAACACACTAACTGCTGTAGAAATGGGTTTCATTTTGACAGCTCAACCATATTCATTGCGTTATTTACGTTGTTGCCAAGACGCATTTCTCGAACATATGGAGCAATGGATTGGCAGTATCGTTCAAAATGATTCTGATTGATAGTTTGTTACTGAATTAGAGTAATGTTCTGTGGTTTCATTTGTTGGGGAATAGGCAAACAGAGTAGAATTCATTTATATAATGGATACACTAGTGATGGTTAAAGAAAAAAAAAATGTTTTTTGGTGTAGGTGAACAGTGAGATGTGAAGATATTTTATAAGAGATATGTTTTGAAGAACCCGGAAAAGAATAATGAAAAATTAAAAAAAATGAAATTATAAATTTATTTATTTTTTGACCTTCTAAAAACTTGCGCGGACTTGCGGCCGGCGAGCAATGGGTAGCTCAGCGCCCGGTAAGGACCATGTGTTGTGTTCCACGCGCGCCTCAAAGATATATCAGCAGATTGGGTCCACTAGGACCGATGCCTGCCAGGTCCGCGGGCTATTCGAAAGAGATACCGATACCGTTACCCCTGGCGGAAAGGTAAATGAAACCTCACGGGTGGACTTTACAAGGGTATTCACAAGTTAACTATTACTAAACATTTACTGACTTTAATCTCCTATGAAAATGTGATAAATGCGCATGAGTTATGGCGCAGCAGCAGTTATGGCGTCAATAAATACTGACATAATTATTATAATGTTTATTTTAGTTGTTTCTAATAAATCTAGTGTGGGAAAGTCAGTGATATGACCGTAGTTTGAAAGTTTCGTTAGGAAAACTTTATTCTCTTTCATCTTCTTCTTCTTCTCAGCCTATAGAGGTCCACTGCTGGACAAAGGCCTCCCCTAAGGCTTTCCACAACGACCGGCCCTGCGATGCCCGCATCCATGTCGGTTTCCTACGATCTTCACAAGGTCGTCGGTCCACCTTGTTGGAGGCCTCCTTACGCTGCGTCTTCCGATACGTGACCGCCACTCCAGAACCTTACTGCCCCATTGGCCATCGGTTCTACGTGCAATGTGCCCCGCCCACTGCCACTTAAGTTTAGCGACTCTAAGAGCTATTCTCAATGTATTTATTAAAAATAATTTTGTAACCGATAAGGTATCTATGGTAAGGGAGACCAGAGGGATTTTATATCATCACGTTCTCTCCACCTGCTCAGCTATCAGATGCTTGCTGAAAAATATTCTGGGCTACGAATAGATATTGAAAAAACTGAATCTATGGAATACAAATTATGTGTTAAGAACGGCGTATGTGTTATGTTATGGTAAATAAATGTGTATATAACTAAAAATTAAAGTAAATTTTCAAATAAAATTATCTATCGGAAAGTAGGTGTGTCAACCCGGACATTACTTTTTTTTATAATAAACATTGTTTATTTTTTATTTACATTTAGAATGGAATATAATAGAATAGAATACTCTTTATTATATATACCATATAAAAATAAATAAAAAAATAAATAATTATAATAAAAATAGAAAATAATAATAATTATTGGCAGGCTGGAATAGAGATTCGCAAGAGCAAACGTGCTCGGGGGAGGAAGTATTCCAATAAGATGCTGGTAGGGATCTTGACCGTACTTCCGGGATTGTCCTGATAGCCGTGGAATACCTCTAACTTCTCAAACAACTCCATACATGTTGCCCCTTTGTCACTGCGACACTATGTGCTAGCGGCCGATTTCGGGGGCCCATCATTGAGTGTGCAAGTCACCCCCTGCCAATTCACCTGTGTATATTTATGCTTAACATTGTTCAGGCAGGGGACATAGTTCTTTCATAGTCCAAGGTAACCAATTCATCATAACCACCCAAACCCATAGCCCAATATGTTTTATTTCTATGTTTTGCAATAAGTAGTACTGCACCAACCGGGGGTCAGCCTTTTTTTTTTTGGAGGGGTGGGAAATCATCAAATGACCTCTCCCGCTTTGGGCGGAGCGGAAGGGCGTGTCAGACTTCTACTGACTAAAACCCACCCATGTTCCTCACCTGCCTACGCGCCGCTAAGGGTTTCGGTTTCTCTTTCGGCTCTTATGACTTACATCTTTATGAGGCGTACACAACGCGCCGTCGACCCGGGCCTGGTCCATACCGGGCGGCGAGCTACCCATTGCTCCCGCCCGCAGGCCCGCGCCTACGGTGGCCGGGAATTCGGTGCTATCTCCCGACGACCAGGGCGTCTCCTGCGGTGGCCAGGGGCGTGAGGACGCTGCGACTGCCTCTTCCTCACGCGCTCCACCTCCTCCTTTGCGAGCATTACTGCTTCGCAGAAGGATGTGACGGCCTTGGTACGCCATAATTGCGGTGGTAAGTCCCCTCTTTGAGGCGTGGCTGGAGAGGCACCAGATCGCCGCTACGAGGACACGGCGGTGCTCCACCCAAGTGGGGCAGACCTCCACCGTATGCTCCACCTTGTTCTCATCTATCACATACTTAATTTATGTATCATAGTTTCATTAATCCTTTTTATTCTTATTCATTTAAATCTTCTTTTTCTTCTTTAATTCTTTTTTTTACCACCTGTGAATATTAGACATTAAATCGGGGGCGATGGTATCAACATCACAAACTATGGTATTGTTACCAGATCATCACTTATTAACCTAAATACTAAAACAAAAAAGAAGGTCCCACGGCTAGAATGCTAATTTTTATTAATTATTTTAATTGTGTATGTTTAAAAATATGTAATGTAGAATAAGTGGTTTCAAATAATGTTATAACCTAATCACCATACAGTATGAGCAAGTATCATACACGCATTAAGTCCACATAAGAAGCCATTGCAAGGCCTTTAAAAATAGTTAAAGCAATTCCCTGAAGAGAAGCCTAATGCAACGTTAAAAACAAGGAATTTTTAATGGAGGTCGCAATTATGGACCATTACGGAGGTAAAATGTAACAAGGGTACTACTCACAAATCGACCAGTTAGCTTTCCCCTAGGGTAGTAATTACTTGACCTTGATTGGGCATCGGCGCACTTATATTACACATTATTGGCATGCCAACGTCAGATTAGCTTACCACTTTATGCTAACGAAAATAAATGGTTTACTGTTTACTGGAATTTCTGTTTCTTTGTCCAACAAATTTAACAGGAAGCGGCACTAAATAGATAAATTATATAGGACTTTTTTTGCCCCCCACTTTGTCTGCGATCAAGGATGAAAAGTAGCCTATGCCTTATTCAGGTTATGATCTATTTGCATTCTAATTGGTTATCCAAATGTGTAAGTATACACACTTGTACAACTATATATAACTAGCTGACCGGGCAAACGTTGTTTTCCCATAAAAAAAAAAATAGGTGTTGGGCGATTCTCAGATCTATTGAATATGCACACAAAATTTCATAAAAATCGGTCAATCTGTTTCGGAGCAGTATGGTAACTAACATTGTGAGACGAGAATTTTATAAAAAGATAAATATTAAACATTGGATACACTTCTTAACACTCTTACAATTGCAATACAGTTCAATTTCATTTTGACAATTCTACATTATAATGTATACATTGCATTAACTACATTGTCAAGCAAACAAATTATTCAAACATTATGAAGCGATGGATCAGGTTTTTTTTATTCTTTCGGATTGTGAATGACAGTTGTAATTGCGTGGGGGGACTCCAACCAATTAGTTCTAACCTTCAATGAATAATCAACGGGATGGTTTCGGTGCGTCGAAAACCTGGGGCATCCTACACTTGTATTACTAAAGCAATTTTGAAACACTGTTGGCCATCAAATATTTATATTAAATATTATGGAATATTAAAATCAGCAATTTTGACCTATGCATTTTAATGTAGTATCCTTTCTGGGTAGATTACTTATATTCTTATGACTTTCCTTAAGACTCTCCCGAGCTTTAAAAAGATTTTGTTGTTTTTTTAAGGATTTTCCATCGAAAAAAGCTTTTATCCTCCTGTTGTACGATCAGCAACAACAGTCAATTGACATTTCAGTTTTTATCGAGATAAATATTCATAAAATAATTGAACTGATATAAAATTTAAGCAGCCTATTACTGGGTTCTATTTGTTTATTACTTTAGCTGTGTAGATCCAGGTTTGGCAACCGTAAAGTAAGCATGGTAAGAGACATGTATCAAAGACCACTTTTTTAGATGCATGCTATAGTTTCCTTTTAGGATTTCTTTTAGTGACCAAAATTTCTTCCAAGTTATGTTAACTCTTCTTGTTATTTCTTCCTCATTGTTGAACTTGTTAAATGACAATTGTTTTCCCAAATATATATAATCGTTGACATATTCTATGTTGTTACCTTTTATTTCTATAGACCTTTTATGGCTGTTAGTCATTATTTTTGTTTTGCTTGCATTCATTTCTAAGCCGATTTTAGAACTTTCATCAACAAGTGATCTCATCATTTCCTCTAGGTCTTTGAAGGTTTCAGCAATTATGACTATGTCGTCGGCGAACCTTAGATGGTTTAGATAGCAACCGTTTATTAGCACTCCATTGCTTGACCAGTCTTGCTTCTGAAACACATATTCAAGTACAGCAATAAAGATCTTCGGTGACAGAGGGTCCCCCTGTCTAACTCCTCTTTCTATGTTTATCTCTTCTCCTCTCTTTTCTAATTTGACTTTGCTCTTACTATTTGCTTATATATATTTTAAGATGTTAATATATTTTTTGTTAACATTTGAACGTTGTAGTGCATTCCATATTGAGCAATGGCTGATGCTGTCGAAGGCCTTGCTGTAATCAATGAAGGCCAGATACAGGGGTCTGTTAAACTCTCGGTATTTTTCTATAATTTGTTCTAGTGTCTGTATATGGTCCATTGTGCTAAACCCCGACCTAAAGCCTGCTTGTTCTTTTGGCTGCAGACGATCAATATCATAGGTTATTCTTTCCAGAAGTATAGATGAGAATAATTTGTAGGTACTAGCTAATAGGCTTATGGGTCTATAATTCCCTATGTCTAGAGGGTTTCCTTTCTTGTAGAGTAGAATTATGTCTGATGTGCACCATTGTTCGGGTACGGTTTCTGTGTCTAGCACCATGTTAAATAAATATGATAAATGTTGAATTAAAACAGGTGCTCCCATTTTGAGAACTTCGTTGCATAGCCCATCTGAGCCAGGACTTTTTTCAGCTTTTAGTCGCATTATGTGTTTGTAGATTTCTAAGGCTTCAATTGGCTTGACATGATCTGGATCTGCTTCGTCTTCATTGACTGTTTGTACTTCGATTTCACTGTTGTTCCTTTTTTGGTAAAGATTCTTGTAGAAGTCTGTTGCAAGAAGTATTATGTCGTTTCTTGATTTAGTTTCTATTGCATTTTGTTCTAGTTTTTTTATCCATGTTTTGTGTGTAGTTATTTTTTTATATGCTCTTTTAGTACTTCTAAAATTTTCGATGTTTCTTGCAATGATTTTTTCTCTGTGTTTTCTGTAATCTTTCCTGATTGATTTGTTTGCTTCTTTGTATATTTTTCTAAGTTCGTTTTTCATGTCTTTTGTTTTATTCTTTGTGCGTATTAATTCAGATCTCCTTTTTATTAGTTGGTCTGTTTCTTTACTAAATATTTTCTGCCGTTCTACTTGCGTTCTTCTTATTGATTTCAAGCTGTCCGTTATGCCCTTTTCCAAGTGATTATAATAGGTTTGGATGTCGGTTGTGTCTGTTTCCCTGTTTTCCATATGTATTTGTAGGTTTTCGATATACGTTTTGATTTCATTTTCTGTTTTTGGAATATTAGGTGGTGTTACATACTTTTTTCTACTGGTTTTTGGAAGATTTAAAAGTAGTGTTGCTCTCACTGGTCTATGATCAGAAGGAAATTGGATACTGTTTAGTATTTCAACATTTGTTATTAATTTTGGGTTATTTGTCATTATAAAATCAATTTCATTCTTGGTTTTCTGGTCTGGTGATATCCAAGTCCACTTACGGTTTCTTTTCTTTTTAAAAAATGTATTCATTATAGACAACTTGTGTTCATAGGCATAATTTATAAGACGGTCGCCTCTTTCATTCCTTTCTCCAAATCCATATTTGCCCATAACTGGATAGTGGTTTGCTTCGGGATGTCCTATTTTAGCATTGAAGTCGCCTATTACTAGGACTTTGTCATCAGCCATTGCATGAGCGGCCTCAATATCCATATAAAATTGATCAATTTCTATTTTAGGTGATTTTTCTGTAGGTGCATAAGCTTGTATGATTGACACAGAATAGCATTTAAACTTTAGTTGTAGAAGAGCCACTCTTTCGGAGATTCCTATAAAGTTGTGTATGTTATTTTTGTATTTTTTCTTGATTAGGAATCCCACTCCATGTAGGCCCTTTGTTTGACCTATATAGCAGAAAATATAATCATGGTGCTCTTCAATCTCAGAACCCAATCTTCTTACTTCTGAGAGCCCCAAAATGTCGAAGTTAATGTCCTTTAGGGCATGATTTAGATCGAGGTATCTTTCTACAGATGATAGTGATCTAACATTATAAGTGCACACTTTCAGAGTTTCATTTTTATTTTTGTTATAATTAGGTGGAGGGTAGTGGTCTAATTTCCCACGATGACCAGTCGGTTTGGGAAATGTTTTGTTTTTAATATCATTTAATTGTGGCTTACTTGTAGTTTTGTTCCGGTGGCTGATGATTGTATCCTATGTTTCATTTTCAGGGACTTGGGCTTCAGTAGGCAGAGAGTTGCTTCTGTTCCTCATAATATCAAATGCATTAAGTCTGTTTATTTTTCCTTTTATTTGTTGTTTGCGAGGTTGTTCGATTGAGTTTGGTGACACTGATGGGTTTCTTTTACGCTTTCCGTTGTCGTATTTTCCTTCTTTGATGATTAGTTTGTCGTAATCTATGAAGGCATATTTGCCTTTCTCTCTTTCTTCTCTAAGTTTTGGTAGTAGATCTCTCCTTTTATCAAGGATTTCTTTAGGGTAGTCGTCAGAAACATAGACGTTTTTAAATTCCTTCTTTTTCTTCATGATCTCATTTTTCTTCCAGTTGTTGATGAATGATACGAGCACGGGTCTTTCCTTGTTATTTTTGGTGTCGTTTTTGCCAATTCTATACAATGTGTTTATATCTCTGTGCTCAATATTAATATTCAAGTCATCTCTAATTTTCTTTGTTAAAACTTCCATCAGACTAATGGACGAGTTTTCACTTTCACATATTCCGTGTAAAATAATATTGTTTGCTCTTTTAGATTTTTCAAGGTAGTAGATTTTTTCTTTTAATATATTATTTTCTGACCTCAATTCTTGTATTTCCTGGGTAAACGGTAGAAGTTTCTCGTCCAATTGTGCAATAATTACTTTCGTTTGGTTTGACATCTCAGATTTCATTTGATCAAATAATTGTTGGAGGTTATCCATTTTATTGACGTTTTACATGGAACGGAACGTCGTCCTGTATAATAGTCTATTATCTATGGTCGTCGCAGACGCAGAGTAGTAAAATCGTTATGTTGGTACGACCGGGTTCCGAGATGTTTGATGTGGCAACACTTCACTTAAGTGTCAATGTCACTGTCAATATTTGGAGTTTTGATCGATTTTAATAACCTCAAAAAATATTCTTCAAATTTTATTTCCTATTAATGATGTTAATACCACAAATTTCACTAAGAATATGTATTATAAGTGTACTGTAGCACTTTATGTACTTGATTTTGGAGTCTTTGCACAGGTTTTCAACGTAAATGTTCGATTTTTGTATCGAAAAGTCGGAGCACAATTTCACTACGTCTTCGCGTCAACAAAGCCGGAACCGGAACCGTCCCAGGCATAGCATTGCGTTTTTATTTCATAATCCTAGAATGCCTAGGTCTTAGATTATAGAACCTAAAAGATCATGCCCATACATGTCACGCAATATTGAACCTTATGTCATTGACATAAGGTGCATTCGTAACAATATGCTTAACTATATGAGTTGCCGTTATGTTTCAATTTTGTTTTTAAGTATTAGATACTTTTAAATGTGTTTTGAAAACAAGCAAGTATAAGTACAATGTACAAAATTGAAACGTTACGGCAATTCACAAAAGTGCATACAAAATTCGTACGGTAATCGGGAAATAAATAAAAGACGAAATATACTAAGGACGTATTAACAAATTTATTGATTAAGCATTAATTTCTACACCAGTTTGCCTTGTTCGTTTCTTGCACTTCGTTTTATTGTAATGTTTTCGAGCCTGTATGCAGATGCGGCCACTTTCATTAGATAGATTTACAAAATTACAATAGCTCTTGTATATACAGTCACAAACACTCACAAAATCACAGTCAATACTGGAATTTTAGTATTTCTTGAAATTCGGAGGATATTCGAAGCTCAATTCAACCTAAATAACACAAAAACACCAAAAACTACAAGAAATTTGCGCACGAGTTTGTACCCACACCGGCAAAATTGTGACATGACAATTGACAGTAAAAAAATTTTTACAGATTACAGGGTTGCTACCAATTGGTGTCAACTGTAAACCAATGTCACATATTTTAGTTTGTTAATAGTTTTAGTTAAGTTGGGATATTATTAGTTACTTTAATTCATTAATTATTATGTTCTTATTAATAAATTAATTATGTTCTTTTTTTACATCATACTAATCACGTAAAAATGTAGCAACATCTACAAAAGTTTTCAAAGATTGTGTACAGATGACTCTAAAATCAAAAAAGTTCATGATCATGTTTTGTTCGTGAGTTACCAGGGCATGCAGTCGGCGTTCATCGATTTATAAGACGGTATCACATCAAAAATAAATAAAAATACTTTCATCCCCTATTTAGCCATTTTAGGGGGTAACTGTTAAAAATCTTTCATTAGATAATAAGATAGATAAATCCTGAGCATTGGAAGGGATTACGACCAGACGGGTGTCATTAAGTCAGGTGGGCTACTGCCCGGCGATTGAGTTTTCTTTTTTATCTTATAGTTCCACCCAGGAGGTGGTCGTTTGCTTCAACTGGTTCCGATGATTGAGGTCAGGATGTAGTACAAATGCTAGTTTGCACGGAAAACTCTGTTTGCGCGATGCAGAATTTTGCGTGCCATCAGTATGATACATAGTTCACATGTGGCGATGTAGATGGCGCCACAAGTACTAAGGGAATATTTTTGAAAATTAAGTCGTCGTACTTTCGTTATAAAATCAAAATCTTTTAAGACTTTGAGATTTAGGAGTATGTGCGTTGTCAGTCAGTGAATGAACGAAGAAGTGAAAAGAAGATGTTGCCTATCCTATAAAAATCCTTCAGTAGGAATTAGGTTTGAAAGCTGTGTGTTTGTACTTTTGAGTAGATGAGTACACGTAAAAGCGAGCCTGTTTTGATGAATCCCAAATGAATGGCTGATTTTCAGTGACATACCTACATATCACCAACAAGGTAGATTTGTTTACCGCTTCCAGTCAACTCTTCAGTTCATTTGGTCGGCTTCATTCTAGTTTAATCCCCTACACGAGTTTTTAATTATTGGTATTCTAAGCAAAATTGGCTACATTATAACAGGAGGGGCTCGTGGCTATATAATTGAAGGTTATGCTATGCTGACCGAGGTCGGTTTATAGATGAGTGACCGTCCATTACATATTGAGACCTCTTCAAACCTCAGACGTTGGTTTTAGCTGTCATTCGTAGTTTTTTTTTTTAATTATCACAATTTTTTTTTATCTATGTTTTCAAGGCCAACACGACCATCGGCGACGATCGGCGCATAGGCAGGTGAAGGAACATGGGTGGGTTTTAGTCAGTAAAAGTCTGACACGCCCTCCCGCTCCGACCAGAGCGGGAGAGGTCATTTGATGATTTCCCACCCCACCAAAAAAAAAAAGGCCAACCAAACCAGAGATTGCACAAGACAAGGAGTTTTGGAAAGAAAAACGGGGTGGCCTTCCCAGCCTCTGCGCAGGGGCACAAAATAAAGGACAAAAGAAAATATTTTCCCGAGGGAGTTACAAATAATACATTTTCTTTCCTTTTTCTTACATAGAT
>VKGM01005368.1:0-10299 GCA_007844875.1 Busseola fusca | reverse complement strand
CTATAATATAATTCGTCAGACACGTTTATGTGAAATAGTTTTTGAGTAATAGTCAAAAGTGACTCCAAATGGTTCGTGCTGTTCGCCAGTTCTGTTATTTGAACTTGGCTTGACACGCTACCGCTTGTCTAGATAAATCATTGTGAAAACCGTTTATTAAAGATATTATTAAATCTTTTATCGCATTAGCCCATTACGATCTCGGTGGGCGGTGTGTCGAGGAGGCTCGTGGTCATTCGCTCAGTGAGCGGGCGCACGACGCGGGGAGCGCGAGGCTGCAGGTCGGTACGTAGCACCATCGCTACAGCTTCCGGCTCGCGGCTCGCGTCTGCCGGCCGCGGCTCGTCGTCCGCATCTGTGCCCGCGCTGCCGGCGGACCGCGCCAGGCCGGCCGGCGGAACGCGGCGTCGACGACGTACGCGCCGGCGCCGCGGCCGCGTCGCTCTCTCTGCAGCACTGTCCACCGCACGCTCCGCCGCGGGCTCGGCGCAAAACTGCTCCAGCATCATAAGCGCCTGTCGCTTAGTTTCTGTAAGATCAATCGGGTAGACGGGCGACGGCGAGCGCCGGTGCTCTTCTACGGTAGCCACCTGCAACGCATCTGCAGAATCCACGGCGTCTCGGACGTCGGCAGTTTCCTCCTGTTCTGAGCCGTAACGCTGCGGGGGCCACACGTTGGGCACGCACTCCACGGGGTCGTCGGGCTGCAGCAGCGAGAGCGGCTCCTGCGGTGGCAGCAGATGTCCGCGACTGAGCAGGTGCAGGCGCGGCAGAGCGAACAGGCGACGCAGCCGGCGCGCGAGCCAGCGCACGCGGCGACGCGGCGCCACGCACACATAGGCGCGCGCGCGCACGTCGCCGGCGCTGTAGAACTGTTCCATGCTCACGCGCACGCGGAAGCACGGCTCGGGCGCGTGTGACGCGCCTTCTGATTCGGACTCCGACTCTTTATATTTCACCATTATGAAAACACTTGAAAATGTCTTTATTTATTGGGACATTCTGTGTCCTTCTTCATAAATCGATGAGTCCAATGAGTTTTCTGCAAACCAAAGGATTTTCTTAACAATGGGTTTCCCAAGGCTGGGACTGTGTTGTCACTACTCAAGTTATAGAGTTCAAAGTGTCTTGTATATTCGAAAGGACTTGTTCACTCATACTATGGCCAGTTTAATCAATCCCTAGTTACTTGCTCAAAAGAAATTACATAAGTAGCATGTGGTCTTTAGAGAGCTCAATTGGTCAAGTCAAACTGTATGATTCATTATTCTTAACTAAAATTACTAAATAGCTATTAAAAAAACATTTTAATAGTACATATTTCCGGTTTTATTTAAAATGCAATGTATCTAAGTATGTTCGGGTGATATCTTGCAACTCAATTTAGAAGCAAATATCTTTAACCGATTGAGCTTAAATTTTGTATCACACGTTCAGCTTGGATGACAATGCATAGTTCAAGGTTCGGTTGTATGCATGCATGGTGCATCTCCAAAGCTTGGAGCACAGACGTAGGGTAGCCAGCCTTTCGATATTCTATAGGCTGCATTTTGGTGTGCGCGGGAATTACATGACTTAATTCCGCTAAAATCCCGCGAAACTTTCTAGGAAAATTATTTTGAACTTGATAGGTTGAACAGTTTTTGAGAAATTGTACAAAATACTTTCTTAACTAAATTTAACGTATATGCAAGCATTTTTTTTTTGGTCTTAATTTACATATTTTATTATCCTGAACATATCTTCTTTAGAATTAAAAAAAAATTATTTAAAATGGGTTCACACAATCCAAAATTACAATTACAGGCGTCGTCATGTCGTATGTTACGGTGGCTCAATGGTAATTGTGGCGGTCTTGAATCTAGAGGACCCGGGTTCAAAAAACCCAGGCCAGATGGGGTTTAATTTTCCGCTTTTTTTTTCATGTTTCTTCTTTTGTTACAAAAACTATTATTGGGACTGAATTCAATTTTTTTTTCCTCTTTTTATTCTTAAGTGGTGGGGCTCACTTATTGTGACAGACAGGAAACTATGGAACCTCACACTGAGCGTGGCCCGACGCGCTCTTGGCCGGATTTAGATGACTTCCTTTGGGGCGTAAATAATTAGAGAGGGAAATTTTATGCCCAACTTTTCGGTAGAAGGACAAGTTTATCATCTCATAGGTATTCTTCTACTGCCATCAGGACAAAGACCTCAATTTTCGGAGATATATTTTATATCAGGTGCTGACCAACTACCTACCATTGCGACGAAAGATGGCCCCATGCTAAAACTAGATTAGATAAACGAAACAAATTACGTGAGTAAAAACAACACTCTAAAAATAAAATACATTAAAAAAATTAGATTTAAATTAACTTGAAAATTAGTAAAGTTGAAGTCTTTGTATTTTTTCAACATTTGGACAAATTGAGTCAGGGACTCTATTTGTCGAAATGGTCTATGGACAATATTATAAAGAGGTAGAATTTGTTTGTATCTAGGAGGTAATCTCTGGAACTAGCTCGGATTTGGAAAATTCTTTTTGCGTTTGAAGGTTACACAGCTGAGTAAATAGAAAAAGTCAGTAAGTAATAAAGGACTAGCACGGACAGTCAATGCGATGAATCCTACGGGGATAGCAAATTTCACCGAGGCAAAAGCTAGTAACTTTATAATATTTTAAAGTGTATATACCAAAATGTTAAAAAAAAATTTTCAACCTTGCAAAGCCGGGACGGGCTGCTAGGTCTTTATAGATTTACAGATATTTGATGTATGATTCTGTTGATATGTATATAATAACAGATTTGAAAATACAAATACAATAACTGCATTTGCTGCATAAAAGAAATCTTTATTAGATATTTTTTAGTCCCGATGACAGTGTTGTTAATGTTTGTTTGGTGGGTATTCACACTGGTTCTTTTTACAGTACATACACAGAAAAACGAATATCAACAGTGGAATTAAAATTATTTGCTAAAACGTTTAAAAATTGGCTCTTAGACGTGCGATGTATGGACTCACAGATTGTTTCTGAACAGAACATAAGGTTCACCATTATTTGATAATAAAGTTTTATTACAATCTAGGTGACTACTTTAAATACAAATGATTATGTTTATCATATAGTATGAGTAAATAAGCTGGACACAAGTCACATTGAACTAAACAAGACACACTTACCTATATACAAACAGCATTACTTATCCAACAATACAATAATTGATTATAACATGGGCCTCTCCAATCGCATGACGTTACATACAACAAACTAGGAAAATCAATCATAAATAATTCATATGATTACATTGTGGAAAGGTGAATATTTACAAAAAAAAAATCCGATTATTTTAGTTACTCATTTCAGCTAAATTATGGATAACTAAAGAACTTGCAAGATACTCAAATTGATACAAGACAGAAAACAAAAATTAAATTGTTATTCTTTTATTTAAGTACCTACCTATATATCAGTTTAAAAAAGCTTGATTTTCCTTTATAAGCAGTCTTCATTTCTTCGTCTGAGGATGCTTTATTAACACAACACAAATGTACCTCAGTTTACTCTTATTAAGTACAAACTAACATGAAAAATAATAGTATTTACCTGTATTTAACTACAACTAGAAAAAATTACGTTCACTATAGTAGCCGTCCGTAGCACAATAAAGTTTTATTGCAAAGAGTATATTAATATAACAGGTTTTATTGATTTGTTATAGTCAAAGAGTAAAGGAGTATAGGTTATACTTTTTGAAACAAAGATAGTAGATGCCAAAGAGTATATTATTATATATGGGTACTAAACCAAATAAATAAAATAAAATAAACCAAGTAGGTACAAAAGTAGTAAAATGAGAAACTTCCTGTCACTTGTCTTTTTGTTAAGTGTTTTTTTTTTTTTTTGTGGAGTTTTTGGCTTGGTTTCTAAGACCTTTGAGCCATAAGACAGGTTGACACTTGACAGTAAAGCAAAGTGTATATAAAATATAATCAGTGGTGACCAAAAATATAATAGGGAAGTGACACTATAGAATAAATGGAATTGACATTGACACTATTGACTGACAGTTGAGCTAGTTATTGTTGCCGAAGGCTGGTACCTAGACACGCGGTAGCGTGTCAAGCCAAGTTCAAGTAATAAAACTGGCGAGCAGCATCGTGTGTGATATTACACGAACCATTTGGAGTCACTTTTGACCCCCTCATAATTCAAAACGTGTCAAAGAATGAAAGCGACTTTGGCACTAATTGCGTATAGCGACATAACATATAATTATGTCGAAGACGACTGTCGATTACAATTGTGGGTAGTCAACACAATTTATTATGATTTTATTTTCTTATTATGTGTATTTTACTATCAATTATTATCTAATAAATAGGAACAGAATTTATCGAGTGATATAAGCAACTTATTACGATGTTTATAACTGTTGGTTTTATCCAAAAGAATTGATGAAATGTTGATGATATATATATTTATATGTTAAGTGATTTAGATGTAGATAGCGTAACTCTCCTTCCTCTTGTGCTTCTTCTTCTTCTTGTCGGTCTTGGAGATGTTCTTCTGGGCTTTCCCAGATTTCTTGGCGGCTTTACCACTTGTCTTGGGCGGCATTATGGATGAATTTGTATAGTACACGTGCTGCTCCCTTATACTGTCATGATAAAAATTTTCTAAATATCTTGTAGTAATTACAAGAAAGTCTTACGATACTCCACGATTTAGTACTAAATCATCTGAGACGTGCCAAAACAACACGACATCGGTTTGCAACAATGTATCAATTTTACGAGTAGTTCCTGAGACGCTCGAGAGAGGTGCTTTGAATCGGCACATAAAACAACTGTTATTTCGTATAGTATTGTTGTTAATGACATAAGGTTCAATATTTCGTGATATGTATGGGCATGAACTTTTAAGTCCTATAAATCTGAGACCTAGGCATTCTAGGATTATGAAATAAAAACGCAATGCTATACCTGGGACGACCTATCGAACGGTACCGGTTTTATTAATTTTGACAGTGAGTCTACATCGAAATCTCTAGAATCCCCATTGACCTTAAACCGCGAGTTCGCGGAATTCAATTGTTATCGTATGTGATTATTATTACTTCGAGGTAGTAGTACATTTTAGTACTTTCCTATTCTGGAATGTTTGTTAATATAAAGCGGTGCGAGCTCCGCAGATGAGTCAGTCTGAATTTGGCTATTGAAGAGAGCGATACAAGCGATCAAAAAGAAGTCTACTGCGACGAGAACTTCGAGGATTACATCAAGCGACTACTGTGGTGTTGTCGTGAGTGTAAGACACGGATTTTGTGGACATCAAGGAAGATTTCGGTGAGACATCAGCTACGTTCCACTTATCATTGCTGACAGTAAGCCTGTACCACCTTTGTCAATAAACTTCGTAACCCTTAACCGGCATTTTAATACCCTTCATCCGTAACAGTATATTAGTCTAGCGTACTTGTTTATTAGAGGTCAGTGCCTTAAGGAGTTGCCTGCACTCAACCTGTGTGATTTTTTGACGAGATAACGCCTTATAAATCGATGATCGCCGGCTGCACTCATGAAAAAGCATGACTCATTGTTGCGTTTCGCTTGAGCCGAGCGTGCAAGCGAGAGCGCAGAGAAGAGAGAATAGAGAGGCACGATCGACCCAAGCGTTTTCATCAATGTTTTCTCATGACGTTATCTCGTAAAGCTATTGTCTTTAAACCGACTTCACAGATAATCAATTTTTACTTAAAAGATCATTTCAGACACCCGCATTAGTTTCGATTCCTTGGGAATATCTGGATAAAAACGATCCTTTATATAGGACTGGCCTGTTGGTCTAGTGGTTAGTGACCCTGACTGCAATACCGGAGGTCGTGGGTTCGATTCCCACCCAGGACAAACATTTGTGTGATGAGCACGATCATTTGTTCTGTGTCTGGGTGTAATTTAGAAAGAAAGAAAGAAAAACAGTTTATTCTGCACAAACAAAACGCACAATACAAAATTATAATAATAAAAAAAGACATAAATTACAATGTAAAGTTAAAAGCCTCTTACCTAAATCTAAACAATTGGCATTTGACAAAGACTACACTGACATTGACACTGACATATTGACAGTCCGTCCGTGATGCGCCCGCGGCGCTTTCAGATGACAACAACACCAAAGTGTACAGTGAACAACACAACAATTAAAACAAAAACAAAATACCATGTGCAGAGTGAAACTACTTGTATAACAAAACCAACAACAATTAACCGTGCGTCGCATCTGTGCAAAAACAGGTCGTTGCTTAGCAAAATGCTGTGACTTCGGACGAACCTATTGTCAACAGCGCTGATTTTCAGCAACTACCTCAACGTATACGAATCATTTTCTAGTTGGACGCTCCCAAGTCAGTGAAAAGCCTAAACCTATCTATCGTCAGATTTATCTGTACTTTAAACCATTATTGTCTAGGTTCATATTACAACTCAACTAACTTACTGAACTGAAAGTGCCTCAAACTAACGATATCAGTTTTATTTTACCGAATACCGAAGAATCGCTGATATCACTGAACTCGAATTTTGAAATCCCTCAAAGTCCCCTATTCATGCGAAAGATTCTTTCAGCTAAATTGCCACTTTTATAACTAGAAGATATGGCATATAAGAATCTCACTGTATCTAACTGCCCGAGGCATTCGGAATTTTATTAAAACTTCTCCCCTTGAGATAACTTCTGTTTGATAGAAGCCAGAAGGAAGGAGGTTGGGGACAAACGCCCCGACTCCTCTCCCCGACAATTAATGCCACCATTTACGAAATTTTATTTCATTTGCGAATGCGAACTCCCTTTATTTGATTATTAATAAAATGAGTTTTATTTTGTTGCCCATTTGCATAATTGTTTCATTTTCGCTTCTCGTCTGTCGTATTCGATGAAGTTCTCTCCAGAAATCTTTTAAAAAGAAATTAAAGTCGAGTTTGCTGAGGCCTCCGAGATTTTTAGTGTTTTTTGGGCTGAAATTTAATTTTCTGCCGTTGCCCGGAAATTGTGTTGGCACTCATTTCAGAAAATTAGTCTTCCTTAATCTTTTTATATAAGGATCGTCACTAAAAGTAGAGCTAATTAAAGCCCGAATTGAGTAGGTAGTAGCTATCTTTTGATGTAGATTCAGAGGTCAGTATTAACTCTAATTGAACACCCAACGAGAATAATCAACATCTAACAGAATTCATTTCCTTGAATTCCTGACGGTATTGGGATATAAATAACTAATACAAGTCTACCTCTTCGTACTTGTATCAACTTACTATTCAAGTAAAAAACTCATTAATATCCGACGGCAATACAATATCAACTAGTACTGGGGTAGGTATTGTGACTGTTACTGGCGAGCTATACGAGGTTAAATTCAATTAGCTAGCGAAACTCCACTAAGTTATAAGTATCGATATTTTAACACGATTAAATATGAAAAAAAAATCTGGTGTTAACCGCTGTTGGTGTTGTTTACTTGAAGTATAATTTGAGAAAATTTGTTTAAAAATATACTTTTTTTGTTTTGTCATTATTTCAAACCACCACGTCACGGACGTCGTTGTAGAGTTTAGTTTTTTCGTTAATTCAATTTCTAGTTAAGTCTACAGCATATTTGGAGGTTTAAATAAATTTATGTTTCCAATTGATGTTATTTTAAACAAATATCATCTTTAAAAGAATGTCAATTGAGTTGCTTTCAGAGTGACTAGCACTATTGGAAATTTTATAAACACGTTTGAAATTGTATCTTTATCTGAACTTTATTGTGTAGGTATTAAGTTACTTTTCCAACGACTCATATACCTATGTTTACTATTACTTACTATAAATTGTACTAAAACTTTTATCAGTATGAAATCATCATCATCTGCCTAGCGTTTTCCCAACTATGTTGCGGTCGGCTACCAGTCTAACCGGATGCAGCTGAATACCAGTATTTTACATGAAGCGACTGCTTATCTGACCTCCACAACCTAGTTACTGGGTAATACGATACCCCTTGGTAAGACTGCTAGTCAGACTTTCGGGCTTCTGACGACCCGCAACGACTGTCAAAGATCTACGAATGACAGCTGGGGCTTACGGCTTGACTTGCTTTCTGAGGCACGGAGGGGTCTCGGTATGTAAAGATGGTCACCCATCCACAGACCAACTGCGGCGAGTGTAGCTTAACCTGATCGATCGACCTGTGCGGCTGTTATTATTTAGCCACGAGCCCCTCTTTATCAGTAGGAAATCATAATGAAGAGATATCTGCAGAAGATAAAACATTAACTCAATGTGACATTAAGAGCCATTTCACAGTCCACTAGAGCCGCCAATTGAAAATATATCATATATTCTCATGAGTTAAAATTATGCTGTATAGCTAAATCGTGCATTTGAAAAAAAAAACAGCCGTTTTTGTTTTGAGCTCACGATTAAACTAAACAGCAACATTTCAAGTACAAATACTTTATTGCCTTTTATAGACACATAATGTAGCACATTTTGCATTTTTGATTCTATATACGAGTTATGATTTTTTATTCTATTTGCGGCGCTAGTGGACTGTGAAATGGCTCTTAAGCTTATTACAGAAGTAATAAGTTTAAGAGCCATATAAGAGCGTTATTAGGCTTATTATAAGAATATAATAACCTCTATAGGTCTAGAAATGAAAACAAGGTCATTTGTTCTAACCTAGTTTATAAAGGCGACAATACTCGAACAGATTGTAGATCTGAAATAAACTAGCACTAACTAACTTGTAATGTTACTCAACTCTTAAGAGTATGAATGAGGACAGCTATAGTCTGTAGTTAGCACAACAGGTACCAGAAGACAAAGCGTTGGAAGGCCACAAGGTAAGAAGACCGCAAGAATCCGCTGGACGCAAGAAGCAAACAACCGGTCGAATGCTTGGAGAAGGTCTATGTTCTTTCAGCTGAAATGGTGGTTATTGTTGACAATAAGTACATAGCACGCATTGTTGACTATTTTGTGCTAATGTTCATATTTGTTGACTATGGTTTGCTAATGTTTATATATTTCTTGACTAAGTTACGCTAATCTTCAAATTTGTTGTCTATGTTGTGCTAATGTTCATATTTGTTGACTATGTTTTGCTAATGTTCATATTTGTTGACTATGTTGTGCTAATGTTCATATTTGTTGACTCTGTTATGCTACTGTTCAAATTTGTTGGCTATGTTATGCTAATGTTCAAATTTGTTGACTATGTTGTGCTAATGTTTATATTTGTTAACTATGTTGTACTAATGTTCATATATTTGTTGACTATTTTGTACTGATGTTCAAATTTGTTGACTATGTTGTGCTAATGTTCATATTTGTTGACTATGTCATAGTAATGTTCATATTTGCTTAATTGCATTGCTTTTATACTTATTTTAACTATAAATATTCGACAAAGACTAATTGATTGAAGTCGAAGAAACAACACAATGTAAGTTAAGTAGATTTGCACAAGCAGAATGGCATTTTGCACAATACTTCCTTAAACGAACGAACTTATTCCTTACGAACTTCCAAACAATAAAAAATTTGTATGGAAATTCTTAATTTTTGCTGATGGCGAATCCCACTGGGCGTTTGTCATAAATTAAATTCAGTGATCACTAATCTGTTTTTTCTAACGATGCACGATGAATCTTTCAGATAGAGCGAGCTTTTAGAATATTTGATCTACATTGGCGTCTTACGGCTTTTAGAATATTCGATCTACATTAGCTTCCTACTGCTTTTGGAATATTTGATCTACAATGGCTGTTATTGTGTTAGAAATAGAAAGAAAATGATGCACTGAACTTAAATTTAGTTTAGTTTGTCTAAAAATAAATACAGAGACATTTATACAGGGTTATTTAAACACTGCAAAGTTTTACCTGTTCTAGCGCGTGCTGATTATATGTTTCTCATAGAACATTTTGATAACAGTGATATTCAGATTCCTGTTAAGTATGACGTGAATACACGACAAGCTAAGTCAAAATCATTACAAGTGCCGCGTAAAAATAACTTTTATGGCAGGCGTACCGCTGCCTTCAAAATACCTAATTTATTAAACCAAATACCTGTAGACATTAGAAATTCAATAAACAGTAAAAACATTAAGCGTAAGTTGAAAAAACATTATATCAATTCGATAATAACTTAGCTGTTAATAGCGCGCCCAGAGGTCTAATTGTGTGCCTTGTTAAAGTTAAAGAACTTGTAAATTTTACTTAAATAACTAAAAAATAATCCTGGTGAATAGTATTGGTATTTAT
>VKGM01005319.1:2892-14835 GCA_007844875.1 Busseola fusca | reverse complement strand
ACTAGGAAAACGATGAAGAGTTGTACTATCGATATCACACTACATTTTATTAATATAATGGAACATATGCTCACAATTACGGAACAAAATTGATCAAAATGAGCCGATTAACGGAACGGACCCTTAATGTCTTTCAGATGACATTTCTTACGACTAACTCGACGTTCGTAATACTTATAATTCTATATAAGTTTATATCGCTCGGCGTTCGTAATATACAATAGTCTATTTTCTTAATTTCAGGAACCTTCTGACTCTAGCATCGATTGCTGCCGAGCTCACCATCATCAGCTGTCTCCGAGCACGCAGCCCTGTCACGTCACACATCAAGGGAAGTCTTAACATAACATAAAAACATAATCAGCCTATAATGTTCCTACTGCTGGGACACAGGCCTCCTCTCTGTGAGAGGGAGTGGGCCGTAATTCACCACGCGGGCCCAGTGCGGGTTGGTAGATGTCACATATCTGCGAAGTTTTGGTTCTAGGACATGCCGGTTTCCTCACGATGTTTTCCTTCACAGTTTTGAGAGCAGTGGTGATGAAATAATTTACACTAAGTAAAGCTAAGGGAAGTCTTAATATTCACTTATCCTACAAACTTATCCGACTCGGTGGCTAAAAGTGGAACCAAAGAACTTAAACAAATATGGGAGACTTTGAAGAGTGGAGTTTTCTCGGAACTTCTCGAGAATTCAGAAGGTTGAAGAAATACGGTGTATGACTGAATATATTTACATAAAATAACACGACTTCTATACTATTTACAATATATGGCCTAACCAATAAAAACATGTATATTAATTTTAATAAAACTACAAAAAACCGGCCAAGAGCATGTCGGGCCACGCTCAGTGTAGGGTTTCGTAGTTTCCCGTCCGTCACAATGAGTGTCCCCACTTGAGAGTTAAAGTGAAATAAAAAAACGAATTTAGCTTTTGATCATCATCTGCCTAGCCTTTTCCCAACTATGTTGGGGTCGGCTTCCAGTCTAACCGGATTCAGCTGGATACCAGTATTTTACATAGAGCGACTGCCTATCTGACCTCCACAACCCAGTTACTGGATAATACGATACCCCTTGGTAAGACTGATGGTCAGACTTTTGGGCTTATGACGACCCGTAACGACTGTCAAATATCTACAAATGGCCGCCGGGACCAACGGCTTAACGTGCTTTCCGAGGCACGGAGGGGTCTCGGTATGTATAGAAGGTCACCCTTTCACAGACCAACCGCGGCAAGCGTAGCTTAACCTGATCGATCGACCTGTGGGGCTGTTATTATTCAAATTCAAAATATTATATTATATAATATTATTTTGCCACAAGCCCCTTAGATTTTTATTTTAGACATTGTGTTGAAAACTAGCTAATAGTTTTTGTAACAAAAGAAGAAACAAAAAAAATAAAAACAAAAACAGGAATCAGAAAACAAAGCGGAAAATACAACCCCGTATGGACCGAGTTTTAAACCCGGGTCCTCTCGATTCAAGACCGCCACACTTTCGATTGCGCCACTGTGACTTATGACATAACGGTGAAATTTACCTTTATTCTGAAACATATTAACATTACCTGAAAAAACGGCTAAAAAAACATTTTCTGAAAATGAAACCTAGCTAGATTGATTTTTCGGGACGGAAAATACATGTACAAAATTTCATCGAAATCGTTGGAGCCGTTTCTAAACTGGACAGGTTATTTAATTGTAATTTTGGATTACGTGAACCGATTTTAATATTTCTTTGAACCGATTTTTTTATTTGGAAGAAGAAAGAAGATAGGTTCAGGACACGCACAATGGTCCACTAGAAGGACTAAGTGCGGAAACCAAACCCTTAACATAGAACATAGATACGTTCAGGATAGTAAATTAAGCCAAAAAAAAAATGCTTGCATTTACGGTTAAATTTAGTTACAAAAAAAAATATTTTGTACAATTTTTGAAAACTTTTCAACCCATCAAGTTCAAAAAAAAATTCCTAGAAAGTTTTAAAGTTCTACTTTCGAGATTTTTTTTTCATATTTTTATGTAAATCTATGGGTGGTTCAAAAGTTAGAGGGCCCTGGTCCAGGCTATGGTCCGGAGCGAGAGTGCTTGGTAGGCCGCCGCCTCCTTCTGCGAGGCAGTAATGCTCGCAAAGGAGGAGGCGGAGCGCGTGAGGGAGAGGCAGTCGCAGCGTCCTCACGCCCCTAGTCGCCGCAGGAGACGCCCTGGTCGTCGGGAGATGGCACCAAACTCCTGGCCACCGTAGGCGCGGGCCTGCGGGCGGCGAGCAATGGGTAAGCCCAGCCCGGTAAGGACCAGGCCCGGGTCGACGGCGCGTCTTGTTCCGCGCGCGCCTCAAAGAGATGCAGTCAGCATAGCGTGGGACCCATAAGGACCGATGCCTGTACCAGGGCCGTGGAGCGCATGAAAAAGAGTAACCGGGGTCCCTGGGGCGCATAGGCAGGTGAACGAACATGGGTGGGTTTTAGTCAGTAAAAGTCTGACACGCCCTTTCGCTCCGCCCAGAGCGGGAGAGGTCATTTGATGATTTCCCACCCACGAAAAAAAAAGAAAAGGGGGTGTTAAGGGCCTAACTAAAGGTTATACAGGAAAAGTTTTTTCTTTTACGCAAATTTTGACATGATAAACTTGAATACATTTTAATAAACACATATTTTTTATTTTGATATGTGTTAATAGTAAAAATTAAAGTTATCGCTTACGAGACTTATTTACGTAGAAACTTATTTTATGGACGTTGCTTGCCAGTCGGGCGACCAGTCGACGGACTAACGCCGCGCGTCGAACGATCGCCCGATCGGCAAGCTGCTATCAGCTGAGTTGTAGGTAAGTACTTCGCGGTGCGCTGGCACGATGACCCCCGCACGGGAGTCTCTTGCGAGTTTTGCGCCAGCGGCGGCCTGCGCGTATTCTTTCATAGTATTACGATTATAATGTAACAATATTTTGCTTATTTCAAATTAGGACAAGGTGGAAAAATGAAAAAAGAAAAGTCATAAACTAAAAATGGAAATGTGTTCTATTACTTATACTGAGGCACCAAAAATAATTTACGTAGTGGTAAAAAACTTTTCCTGTATAATAATAGTCAGGTGAACTGTAAAACTTAATATAATGCGATTCAAAAACAGTATAATGTTGGAAACTATGATAACAAGTGCGCGCGCGCGTCGACGACCGTGTTCGGTAGTGGAGTGCCGAGCGGGCGGCGATCAGCCCGCTGCCGCTGTCGTCCCGCGCCGCGCCCTCCGCGCGTCCCCTGGCGCAGACTATGTTCACGCCTTGGTAGTCGTGAACAGGAGTTACCCTTATAAAACATTTTTTTTCCGCTTTTTATTTTACCACTTTGGCGGCGTGATTAATATACGTATTGGTACCAAATTTCAGCTTCTAGTGCTAACGGTCTTTGAGATTATCCGCGGACAGACAGACAGACAGACATGGCGAAACTATAAGGGTTCCTAGTTGACTACGGAACCCTAAAAATGTAACAAATAGAACTGACTTAGTTCAGAGCAATCACACCACAGCGCACTGTTGTTGAATGGTGTCCGCACGGTGTCGGTGACGGCGTACGCGCCGAAGGCATAAATATATAAGCCTAGTAACTCGCGCTTCCATTTCGAGGCGGCCACCGTTTTGTGAAGATTGCAGTGAACTCTTCGGGCGCGGCGATAGGAGATAGAAGATGCCGCGAACTGAAGCTGGACTGCACTGACGTTCCTGAAGAACACTATGACGACGTGTGGCACTTGCAGTCCTGATACTCCTGTTTCTTTATGAGTTGTCAATGTCAAAACGTGGTGTCAGTTCTTCTCAGGACTGGTCGCCTTCATGTTTCTTTAACAGATGTCAAAACGTGGTGTCAGTTCTTCTCAGGACTGGTCGCCGTCATGTTTCTTTAACAGATGTCAAAACGTGGTGTCAGTTCTTCTCAGGACTGGTCGCCTTCATGTTTCTTTAACAGATGTCAAAACGTGGCATGTGATATGATGTGCGGACATCGTTATGTGAAGACATGTGCAGTGAACTCGTCGGGCGCGGCGATAGTAGATAGAAGATGTCGCGAACCGAAGCTGGACTGCACTGGCGTTCCTGAAGAACACTATGACGGCGTGTGGCACCTGCAGACCTGATACTCCTGTTTCTTTCAGAACCTAACTCACGGGTTCTCAATTAACGTGTGCGCTAGTGTTAATTTCTTACCAGCACAGTTGAGTAGGTCGCGTTATCAGTCACTGTCAGATTAGGCAGTCTACACAAAATCGAGGCATTAGTTAACGCGCCTATCCCTGGTAACGTAAAACAAGTACGCCAGCTCTAAGGCCTTGTGGATTACTTTCGATGTTATATCGAAAGGGCGTGATGATGGGTCACGCCGATTATCTAAACAGGAACCCACCAGCACAAGTCAATAACTTTATTTTACCCAATTTTGTTTACTCTATCCTGTTTACAGACAAGATGCTAGAGAGTTAAAACTAGTTTTAAAAAGCGCTATACCGATAGTTGCGACGCCCAAATTGTTATTTTATGACCGTGGTCGCAGGCGTCGGCCAATTGAGTAACTGAAATTAGTATTTGTTAATTGGTACGAACGCGACCACTCCTGTGATTCGTGCGCTGATCCGTGATGTTGCCGTCGAAATCTCCAGTCCAAATAAGAAGCCATTAGGGTACTGCAGGAGCTCCGCTAAAGCATCTCTTGACAAAAATTTAATTAGTTCACTACGTTCGTGTAAATGGTCTAAGGCAAGATGTTTTCAGGTAAACTATCAAGTCATTATTCGTGAGCTCGACCTTGGCATGAGGGGTCCATACCGCGTGACTAAGGTGTTGCGAATTGACCATTACGACCTGTAATTGTTAAGTGGAGCCAGAGGTAAGATAGTTCAGTAGGTAGGTACATGGTACTCTGGACAGGCGAGTGGTGTCCAGAGAGTCGTGCTGCATTTTTTGAAAGTGAGTTTCAACTAAACTTAGTAATGTTTTTCTTTATATTGTTACGGACGAGGGGTATTAAAATGCCGGTTAAGGGTTTCGAGGTTTATTCACAAAGGTGGTACAGTCAACAGTAAGCAATGATAAGTGGAACGTAGCTCACAATAACACCACAGTAGTCGCTTGATTTAATACTCGCAGTACTTGTCGCAGTAGACTTCTTCTTTGATCGCTTGTATCGCTCTCTTCAATAGCCAAATTCAGACTGACTCATCTGCGGCCGTCGCACCGCTTTATATACCCAATCAAACGAACATTCCAGAATAGGAAGGTACTGGAATGTACTACTTCCTAGAAGTAATAAATCACATACGATAACAATAGAATTCGCGGAACTCGCGGTTCAAGGTCAATGAGGATTCTAGAGATTTCGATGTCGACTCTTCATTGTCAAAATTAATGAAACCGGTACCATTCGATAGGTCGTCCCAAGTATAGCATTGCGTTTTTATTTCATAATCCTAGAATGCCTAGGTCTCAGGTTATAGGACTTAAAAGATCATGCCCATACATGTCACGCAATATTGAACCTTATGTCATTGACATAAGGTGCATTCGTAACAATATTTTAGTAGTATGCGTGCCTGCAAGTGTGAGGCATGTGATTGTCTTGCTGGTTGGAACGAGTGGCTGGTGCAGCGCGGCGGTGGTGGCACGAAGCGCAGCCATGGCAGCAGGAAGCGCAGCCGTGGCAGCAAGATGCGCAGCCGTGGCAGCAGGAAGCGCAGCCGTGGCAGCAGGAAGCGCAGCCGTGGCAGCAAGAAGCGCAGCCGTGGCAGCAAGAAGCGCAGCCGTGGCAGCAGGAAGCGCAGCCGTGGCAGCAGGAAGCGCAGCCGTGGCAGCAAGAAGCGCAGCCGTGGCAGCAAGAAGCGCAGCCGTGGCAGCAGGAAGCGCAGCCGTGGCAGCAGGAAGCGCAGCCGTGGCAGCAGGAAGCGCAGCCGTGGCAGCAGGAAGCGCAGCCGTGGCAGCAAGAAGCGCAGCCGTGGCAGCAGGAAGCGCAGCCGTGGCAGCAGGAAGCGCAGCCGTGGCAGCAGGAAGCGCCCCTTCCCACCCGTATTTTAATAATCTGCAGTCCGTTAGCCATAATTTAAACTACTAAAAAATAGTTCATATATTTTTGACACTGGCTCCATCCAGCTGACATTAATGTACAAAAATCTAAATCTTTTTTTTATATTATAAACTAGTGCTTGACTGCGATCCCGCCTGAGGGTTTAGCAGTGATGCAATCGTTGATGATAAAGCGCAGTAGTACATTATGAGTGTATTCACTCTTGAAGGTACTGAAATTGTAATCACTTTTGTATGAGTATACAAGCAATGGCTTGATTTTAGGGACTCATTTCATTCTCTAGTCAAATAGCTGTTCACACTCTTATAACACCATGCCTGGTTTAGTACAACCAATTTACATCAGATATTTATTATATCTTATATATAAAATTCTCATGTCACAATGTTAGTTACCATACTCCTCCGAAACAGCTGGACTGATTTGTATGAAATTTTGTGTGCATATCGGGTAGGTCTGAGAATCTGCCAACATCTGTTTTTTTTATTTGTGGCAAAACAACGTTTGCCTGGTTAGCTAGTATATATAAATATTTGCCTTCAACTAGCACAAATCTATACTCCAGGTTGTTACAGAGAGTTTCCTGATAGAGAAACCTGTTAACACTGTCCAACCTGGGGTTTGTACCCACAAACTCGTGTTCAGCAGTAATGTTAGCAACCTTTAGACAAATACAGTCCTCACTTACATTTAGCAGTTGCTTCAACATTCTGCGTTAATTTTTTGTTCAGAAGTAATTAAATTGGTTTATTTTTCAGGGGCCTGGTAGAATTCTAGACGGTTTGCATGAGCATTGGTGAATGCTTGTACAGCTCGAGATATGGTTGAAGCAAAACAGATGGCTGTCAAGGAAGAGGTCATCACAGCTGACAAGTGAGTGATTAGGTAAGTTTATTTTGTTTTTTTATTTTTAGTTATTTATACATAATTATAATCATACACTAGTAACCCGCCCCTGCTTCACATTGGATTTTAGGATTTTACACTACATCCAGATTTCTTTATTATAATTATATCCTGTCCATTAGGTTAACTGTCTTTTGGCAGCTGTCTTAGGGCCGGCGCCCACTGCCGGCACGGCACGGGGTGTAATGGCAAAGGATTTTATAATTAAGGTAGTTTGAACCAGCGTTGCCAGAAGCGGGACATAGTAAAAAAACGTATACAATCAATGGTTTTCAAATTTTTTTCTTTTAATTTGACTTAAAATTACGCTTACGTGACAATAGATAGCAAAAGTAGCCATAGAAAATGTATTTTAACAAAAAAATAATATTTTAAATCAGATTTACTCTATCGTTAAATTCGTCTTTAGAATAAAAAAAGAAAATCGAAATTAAAAAAGTTTTATTCATTAGAATAATATGGCGTTTCAAACAATAGTCTGGTGAAGTGAGTGTTACATATTGGAACTTACAATAAGACAATAATTATTTATAAGAATATAATCTTTATATCTTATTAAGAATTACTTATTCATGATATTTCTGTGAAGATTTAACTTCTTTTAAAGTTTCTTTTATCTCTTTTATAAAGATGAAGAACTCTTCACAGGATCGCTGTAGATTAAACTGGATAAGTAATTCTGCTTTCATTAAATTTACGGGACATTTATTTCTGGCATCTGACCATTTTGAATCCACGTACGGTCGAATTCTCTCCGAAAAGCGGGACCGAGCCTGTCCCGCGCGGGACATGTAAATTTGATTTTAAAATCGGGATGTCCCGCCAAAATCGGGACGTCTGGCATCGCTGGTTTGAACCCTATTTCAATGAGTTGAGAATTCATTTTACTTTATTTCGACACCATGATGCAGCGAAATGACGCGACACGCGTCGCGCGATGCTGTGGCATGACGTGTCATGCGGTTTTATTCCACGGGTCGCCGCGGCACGTCGTTGCGTCCCGCGAGTCGTATGGGTCACTGTGTCGAGGAATTGTGATCGCTAATCTAGTTGAAATAAGGTTGAAACTTGTGCAGCGGTCATTTTGGTTAATGGGGCACAGTGTCCGGTCTGCATGGAGCAAAACTGATTGATGCCAGAGTGGCTGGGCTTTCAGCAATATGCCCTAAATCTGTTTACGGCATAAACAGATTTCCAAAATTGGATACACTTTCTAGTTGCGAAAATACTGATATCAGCCGCATCTGGTCAGACTGGACTTTGACTCCAAGTTGGGAAAAGCTAGCAAGCAAACGACGCAAATTCGTTAACTTGAACATTTGCCCGTACCTAATTATATTCTATACGAAAGAATATACCTACTTTCACATAAAAAATGTTTTATCGATATCGGTTGGCGTTACATTGAGTTATTCGTCCATTTGTCGCGCTCATACTTAATGCACATTTATGACCTATATGGTTTTCTTACGGATGCGATTGTCAGAACTAAAGTGAAGTCTGACCACACAGGAAGCACCAGCTTTCAAATAAAAAAGAATCATCAAAATCCGTTCAGCCAGTCGAAAGTTATGGGGTAACAAAGGTTGCAAAGGTCCGGCGGTACTTCACACCAAGACAGCTTCTAATGTTGTACAAAGCACAAGTCCGATCGTGTGTGGAGTACTGCAGCCACATATGGGCTGGTGCTGCAAAATGCCACCTGGCTGCTTTGGACTCAGTGGAGAGGCGTGCGAAGAGGCTAATTGGTGATCCAGATCTGGTGAAGACCAATCTCCAAAGCCTGGAGCACAGGCGTAGGGTAGCGAGCCTCTCGGTATTCTATAGGTTGCATTTTGGAGAGTGTGCGCAGGAATTACACGACTTAATTCCGCCATCACCGTTCCATCATCGGACGACCCGTCGTACGGCGAGTAGCCACCCTTACGTTGTTGACACCTCTACGATCCCGAATAAGCCTTTCGCCTCGTCTTTTATACCGCGTATATCGAAGGACTGGAGCAACTTGCCTGCGGCGGTCTTCCCGTCTGATTACAATTTAAGTGTCTTCAAGGCTAGAGTGAATAGGCTAATAATAAACTAGTGCGCTGTACCATCACTGCTGACCATCAGGCGGAATCGCGGTCAAGCACTAGTTTATAAAATAAAATAATAATACATAATTAATATTCGCAAACACCCAGCTATTAAAAAAAAACCCTATTCTCACCTTATCTCTAAGCAATCTAAGCGCTTTCGCATTTGCACTCCTGCGGAACACGCCATGAGTCAGCGGAGCGAGCGCGCGCAGGCGACGGAGCGCCAGGAGCAGAGCGGGCGGGGGCGCGCCGCCGCACAGTCGCGTCAGTGCCACGCCGAACAGCCGCCCGCCACGCCGCAGCAGGCGCAAGCCGCGCCCAGCTGTCGGGTTGCCGCTGTGAATCATACAAAGAGATTTAAGATACAGTCTTTGGAATCAAAAAACTCAATGTGTTAGATAAATCACATTTAAACCAATGTCATCATCATCTATCTGCCTAGACTTTTCCCAACTATGATGGGGTCGGCTTCCAGTCTAACCGGATTCAGCTGACTACCAGTATTTTACATAGAGCAACTGCCTATCATATATCTGACCTCCATAACTCAGTAACTGGATACGATACCCCTTGGTATGACTGGTTTTTTTCACTCTCGGACTTCTGACTACCCGTAACGACTGTCAAAGATCTAGGAATGACAGCCGGGACCAACGTGCTTTCCGAGGCACGGCGGGGTCTCGGTATGTAGGTCACCCATCCACAGACCAACCGCGGCAAGCGTAGCTTAACCTGATCAATCGACCTGTGCGGCTGTTATTATTTAGCAATGGGCACATTTCAACTAAAATTAAAATTAAATAAATTTAAAAAACTTAATTTTACTATGCCCTCGTGATGTTGCCGTTTTTACAACCGCATGCGGTCAGAAATTGCAATGTTATCGATACTTGTACAATGTGGGGTTCGTGAACTAGACCACTTACTTTTTTAATCCCTGATTTTTCTTCCGCAATTCGAAGACCAGTCCGCAGGGATTATTTTTAGCGTTAACGTGTTCCAGGTCAAACCCGTCCTCACTAGACAACGTCTGCCGTATTCTTGACATCTGAAATAAAAGAAATGTACTCAATAAGTTGGGAAGGACATTAGACAACATGAATATAAGTGTAAGATCTGGTCTGAAAAAAGTTCCCATCGTTCATAAATAGAGATTATAAGAAGTTTAGTTTTAACGGTGGTAGGCCACATCTTTGGCTGCCGGCTTAGATGTTACCACCCACCAGACAAAGCCATGCCGCCAAGCGATCCGTCGTGTTCCGGCATGATATCTGGTGAAGCCGTACGGAGGACGGGTCTGAGCAGTTTCGCTCAACTGCCGTCTTCCGTCCTATTCTCTCTACTTAGAGTGAATAGGCTCATAATAGACTGGTGCGCTTCGCCATCATCGATTGCATCACTGCTTACCATCAGGCGGGATCGCAGTCAAGCACTAGTTTATAACAATTAAAAAAAAAAAAAGTTTACCTGTACAGCATGAGGTCGTTCAATGCCCCGGAGTGGGGTGGGTGGTGCGTCCCTTGCCGTGCGCACACAGAGCGTGAACTCGGTGGCGGCGCCCCACCGTCCGTCTCCCTCGTGCTCTTCGTGCTCCGCGTCGTGCTCGGGCTCGGTGCTGCCGCTCTGTAGCACGTGCAGCGCCTGGCGCACCACGCAACGCGCGCTCATCTCTGGGCTTACGGATACTGTTTTACACTGAAAATAAATACGTATTGTTAGGAACGATGTTTTACAGTCCTTAGGATGGCCAGAAAATGCCTATAGTTATATGTATTTGCGAAACTACGATGAATGAATAATTTGGAGGTTCTCCCACTACATCCAAATGCAAAATCAATCTGCTACTGCAGATTGATTTGACCGCACATCAAAACAATAAATACTTACAAATTCTATCGAACTCGTCGCATCTTTGTAGAAGATCTGGATATTCGTGGATTTTGGTTCAGTGGCCAGTTGAGCGGTTAAAGCATTTTGAATTTTCCTGTAAAGAGACGAAAAGAGAATCAAACGATGATCTTTTGAACATTTCATCCTTCCATGAAACTCAATAAAATTTGATTTCTAAATTTAAAACGCTTACCTATACCAAGTGTCTCTAGCAGCTTGGGTGGGGTAGATGGCTAGGTAATTGGCAACACCGGTTACTGTCGGCCATCCGAGCATAAATCCAGTATCATCGCCATCAGTCATGGCGATCCAGACTTCAGCCAGTCTTACACTCTCTTTTAGCTTGAAGCAGTTGGTTCCTCTGGTTTTGCCGATGAGGAGCAAATCGTTGAACAGAAATAGATGACGGTCGAGCGGTGGGGAGGTGGTGCCAAGTGGACTGAGCTGGACGGGTGCTTCCATGATGAAGGTGCGGGGAGACAGGGAGCTGCTGCTCGCGCTGATAGTCCCACTTATGTCCAAGCTCGGTCGCTTGCGCAGGCTTTTTTGTTTCTGAAAGCAAATTGTAGAGAGTTGTTATTATTAAGTACAGTTCGTACAATATCTCTCGCGAGATACTAGTAATCTACTATTTTGTTAGGATGCCTTCAGGCTAGGTGGAGCGACGAGTAGCAGCTGTATTAGAGTGGCTGAGTATCGAGTTAAATGAGATCTGGAAAAGGTAGATCGAATGCTGACTGTCACCATAATGTTCTGCTCTCATTTCGTCTGGCGCATATAGGGATTGAAACTATTGACAGAGTAATTTTGCCAAAATTTTCACGGTGAGATTTTTACAGAATCCATCGGCTGTTAACTGACAACTCCTTACCTGCGCATGATGCGAGGCCAGCGCAGCGGGCGCATCGGCGTCGTGCAACGCGAGGTAGTCGTGCGGGAACAAGTCCTGCACTCGCTCCAGGTCCGACAGACGCGCTGCCCGGCGG
>VKGM01005296.1:12437-27963 GCA_007844875.1 Busseola fusca | reverse complement strand
CGGCTTCCAGTCTAACCGGATGCAGCTGAATACCAGTATTTTACATGGAGCGACTGCCTATCTGACCTCCACAACCCAGATACTGGGTAATACGATACCCCTTGGTAAGACTGGTTGTCAGATTTTCAGGCTTCTGACGACCTGTAACGACTGTCAAAGATCTACAATGAATATGAATAATACACCTTTTCGAAATAAATTCAAAGCTGAAAGCGTAGTGTCTCAGATAGATGACGGAGAATTCCCTCAGATTAATTCGGAAGTCACAAGAACTCTTAGAAGTTAATCTAAGTTACTGACTTCACAGAAGTGATAATCCTGTAGCGGCTGCGTAATAAAAAAATCATTAATCTTGTAAGATTTATTTATAAGTCGGTATGCATAATATACCTAGTTAGTAATATGTATATAAATAGTGGAAAATCCTTTCGGGGGTAAAGATAATATTTTAAACAATCTGTATTCACACATGACTTAATGTTGAAAAAAAGAAATCGTTACCTAGGTAGGTACCTAAACGAACATTTTAGGGGAGTTCATTGTAACATTTCCCTTAAAATTTTCGCGTAACTAATTGCTTACCAGGCACAAAACTAAACGTAGATAATTACTCAACCTTACAAAACTATTTAACTCAAACCTATTCATTAGGAACAATTTGTACGAACAGAAAATTTAATTAACAACCTAAGAACTTCATCTTGACTAAAATTAAGATTTTCCTTTTAACAGCCGATTAACATGCAAATTGCATATTAATTTTAGCAAAATGGACGACCATTAAAAGTTAATATAAAGGCTCAAAAGATCGTTTTACGGTGTATTACAGGTACTTGGAGAGTGATTAACTAAGGTTTTAAAATATATTGGATAGGTTTACTAGGGTCATCGACGCCGTAATCTTGAAAATTTACTTGAAGTTTTAGGCTTAATTTTGTATAGTGATGAAAAGTTACGATTATTTTTAAATCTTATGCAGTTTATTACAATTTTGATAGCATAGTAAGTAATCGTAAGAACTAGTTGGTACGTTTAGTGATCATCGTCAAGGCGACGTAATCTACAGTTGAAATAAGGCTGGAGTAATAAAGTACATACAGGCATTTCCGTTTTGCATAATATTTTGTTGACAAATAGCGACTGTAAAACTTTTTATACCTGCATTTTATAGTTAAAAGAACTAGCTATTGCCGAGAAAATAGACTGATACTTTCGCTTCATAGTAACAAGACAAGTTGCTCGCCAGTTTCTGAAAAGTATAAAGCTTTTTTGAAATACCGGAAAAATCCGGCGCTAGCAAGCCAGTAGAAAGTTGGGATGCAAGGAAATTGTGTGCATTTCAGTGGCACTGCAAACATACGGTAAAATCCTATTCACAATTCAACTTTTTTGTCAACCTACTGAATAATTACACTCCCTACGAGGATTGAGAAAGCTTCCTAGAATTTCGTTTTGAAAAGTCTCATTTAAATAATGTACCTAACAGAATATTTACCTGCCTGCCAGTTGTTCGAAACTTGAAGCGAAAACGGAAATCATTTGCAAAATTGAAGAACGGTACGTACCTTATAACAAAAATATTTTATTTTTTACAACAAATATATTTTATTGGTGACAATCGGAACAGGCCTTTTGTGATTATTGTCCGTAATTTGAGCGTATTGCAAAAAAAAACCAAAACTTTTGTGACTTGTTGTGTTGAAGCTCTGGTCAGTTTGAACGTTTATGCAATTTTGGTAGAACTATTTTATTCGCCTTTTGTCTTCAGGGCACCTGTATGGCCACCACATTGCATTTTGAATCCACATTGTAAACATATTTTACAGAAATTCTCGTCTCTTTTCGAACTCGGACGGACCTGTGTACCTACTTACAGCATAACAGTTTCATATTACAATAGGTGTCATAGGTATTGGTTTAATTTATTCTACATGATAATAAGTTTATTTTTGTTATGGGCTAATAAATAAGTAATGTTCTTTTTGATTTTTATACCGCATACTTCGAACGACAAGAACAATTTGCCTGCGGCGGTCTTCCCGTCTGATTGCAATTTAAGTATCTTTTAGGCTTCAATGAATAGGCTAATAATAAGCTAGTGCGCTTCACTATCAACGATTGCATTACTGCTTACATCAGGCAACATTAAAAAAAGATTGATGGATTTTTCTTTGGGTTGATGTTAATCAATTATAGGATGCTTGAAGACACGGGTCTTCAACACGTGCGTCGTTTCCGTTAAGATGTACGGTGCCTAAACGTGGACGCTCACACTGGGGCTGATCCACAAGTTTAAGAACGTTCAGCACGCTATAGAGCGGGCTATGCTTGGAGGTATTGAAGGATAAGATCAGATGGGTTAGCCACAATTGCGGCAGTAAGTCCCCTCTTTGAGGCGTGGCTAGAGAGGCGCCTCGGCGCCCTCACCATCCACCTGACGCAGGTCCTCACCGGACACGGCTGCTTCGGGAGGTTCCTGTTCCGGATAAGGCGGGAGGAAACGCCAGTGTGTCACCACTGCGTGGATCGCCCTGAGGACACGGTGGAGCATACGGTGGAGATCCCCACGCTTGGGTGGAGCACCGCTGTGTCTTCGTGGCGGCGATAAGCGACGGCGATCTCTTGCGTCCGCGTCCGCAGCGAGAGTGCATGGCAGGCCGTTACCTCCTTTTGCGAAGCAGTAATGCTCGCAAAGGAAGACGCACGGCGCGAGAGGGAGAGGCAGTCGCACCGCCTTAACGCCCCTAGCCGCCGCAGGAGACGTCCTGGTTGTCGGGAGATAACAGTGAACTAATGGCCACCGTAGGCGCAGGCTTGCGGGCAGCGAGCAATGGGTAGCTCGACGTCCGGTAAGGACCAGGCAAGGGCGACGGCGCGCCGTGTTCCGCGCGCGCCTCAAAAGATGTTGTCAGCACAGCATGGGGTCCATAAGGACCGATACCAGCCCCTGGGCCGTAGGTAGTTCGAAAGAGACATCGGGCTTTCTGGCGGCATATAGGCAGGTGAAGGAACATGGGAGGGTTTTAATCAGTAGAAGTCTGACACGCCCTTCCGCTCCACCCAGAGTGGGAGAGGTCATTTGATGATTTACCACCCACCAAAAAAAAAGGATAAGATCAGCAATGAAACTATTCGAAATATTATAACCGGAGTTAGCGACATAGCAGCAGACTGGGAGTGGGCTGGCCATATTTATTTAAAGAACGATGGCTGGTGGAGCAGATAAGTCCTGGAATGGACACCGTGTTCGGCAAGCGTAGTTTCGGACGCCTTCCAGCTAAATGGACGGACGAACCTACAAAAGTGGCTTGGGGATATTGGATGCGTTAAGCGGAGGACAGTGAAATAGACTTTTTCAAACTGCATTACTTCATCCAATAGTGGACTGCGATAGGCTGGGCTAGTTTATTGAATTATCTCAAGAACTATGATGCAAGGACGTCACACATAAATTCCTCGTAGATACAAACGAGAAACTGTATATATTTCCTTCTAAACTCTGAATCAGTTCCACATGAGCATTCACAGAGACTTAATTAAACGTAGAGTAAAATAGTTAATTAAACAGGTGTTCATTACGTTCTACATTTGCGGCGGGATAGTGGGCTTATTTGTACCGTCCAGTCTGTGTCAACAAAGTCTTAACAGCAGCTTACGATGTTGCCCTCGGCATAGTCCATAACTTAATTGTTAGGTGGTCTGGTAGATACTGAAAATATATGAAATTTTATTGGTAATAGACTCTGTTTCTTAAAGCCTATTTTAATTTAATCTGTGCTTGAAAATGAGTTTTGCCAACAAGCTTGCGTCTGCTATCAAACCTCTATTACTGTCAGAAATCTGGGGTGAGTTTGAACATGTTACAGCCTTAAACCCATAGAAATGTAAGGGTATAGATCAACCAGGGTGTCACCACTGCGTGGATCGCCCTGAGGACACGGTGGAGCATACGGTGGAGGTCTGCCCCGCTTGAGCGGATCACCGCCGTGTCCTCGTGGTGGCGATAGGCGGCGGGGATCTCTCGCGTCCGGCCCTGGTTCAGGCCATGGTCCGGAGCGAGAGCGCATGGCGGGCTGTTGCCTCCTTCTGCAAAGCATTAATGCTCGCAAAGGAGGAGGCGGAGCGCGAGAGGGAAAGGCGGTCGCAGCGCCCTCTCGCCCCTAGCCGCCGCAGGAGACGCCCTGGTCGTCGGGAGATGGCACTTTGGTGCCATCTCCCGGCCACCGTAGGCGCGGGCCTGCGGGCGGTGAGCAATGGGTAGCTCGCCACCCGGTAAGGACCAGGCCCGGGTCGACGGCGCGTCGTGTTCTGCGCGCGCCTCAAAGAGATGCAGTCAGCATAGCGTGGTTTCAATAAGGATCGATGCCTGCCCCAGGGCCGTGGAGCGTATGACAAACACAGTAACCGGGGTCCCTGGGCCGCATAGGCAGGTGAAGGAACATGGGTGGGTTTTAGCCCGTAAAAGTCTGACACGCCTTTCCGCTCCGCCCAGAGCGGGAGAGGTCATTTGATGATTTCCCATCCACGAAAAAAAAAACAAAGCATACATAAAGGCGATTCGTGAAGTTGTGCGCTCTTTCGGCGCCGCAAACTCTTTCAGTATTATAGAGGTAGGAGGAACAGGGTGTAAATTTCACTCATCTTCTATAGAAAAGGGACCCTCCGACCAGACGGGCGCCGTGTCTGGTGGGTAATTGCGCGATGATTGACGTCCGAAAGTTGTATTAAGTATGCTAGATGCGCAGTTAACTCTGCTTGCGCGATGTAGGATTTTACGTGGTACATCAGTGTGTATGTAGTTCGCATGTGGTGGTCTATATGCTCCACAGAACCGCCGTTTTCAGTGGCTGCTGACGCGGTGATTCCATACTCTGTGGTGGATCCCTTGGAAATGAGCGCAGGACTTCTTAGGAACACACAGACGAGGCAGATGAAAAGCTTTGTGGGGGCAAAGAAAGATGCCTTTGTTTGGTAGCCTAGTTTGAGAGATGAAGAGTCTTGGAAAATGAGGTTTTTTGCAAACTTGTATTTTGATTGAAATGTCTAGCTCACGTTTTATGGATTTAAAATTTAAAAAACGTGAGATGCATACTACAAGAATCCTGCTCCTGTTTCCAAAACACAAAATATAGCGAAACACCTACCTGCCGTTAAAACAAAACAATACCTAGATTTTTGTCATCTATTTACCTTCAATTGCCTTTTTTGACAATTAGCTAAACAAAATCACAGTCAGTGTGTCGCATTAGCAAAGTCCCAAGAAATAGCGTTTGTTTTAATAAAATCAAATTAAAAAGCTTTTCGAGCAAATCGGAAAGTCAGTGAATTATGTATGCCTTCTATTATAGAATCCACCTCAGGGACTGTTATCGACTGTAATCTTACGTTCTCTGCATAGCTTATATACATCCACGAATGAATCTTAATGAAAAATCCGGGAGGAATAATCGGGAGGACGTTTTCTAGGAGACTCGAGATATTTTAATCTTGAATCTTAATTTCCAGGGCTCCGTACCTAAAGGGTAAAAACGGGACCCTATTATTAAGACTCCACTGTCCATCTGTCTGTCTGTCTGTCACCAGGCTGTATCTCTTGAACTGTGATAGCTAGACAGATGATGTATTTCTGTTTCCGCTATAACAACAATTACTAACTTGAACTTAACTTGGCCGGTTTTTTCTTTTTTTTTATTTCTGAATGGGCCTGCGGTTGACCTCGATCACCTGATGGATATCGATATAAAATATTATTCGCGATCGAAACGTTTATGGCTTTACATAATCTTATGAACCAGCAATACAACTGCCTTTGGGTTAGAATTGGCGTAAAATATCATGATTTTATGATGATCTAGTCATTCAATAAGGTAGTCTGAACTTAGTACCCTAACTAATATTATAAATTTAATGCGAAAGTAGATTTGTTTGCTACTTTTCACGTCTAAACCATTGAACCGATCATCCTGTAGCTTTACATAAAAGTTGTCAAAAAAATTGTGTTGAGAAACGGATATACGGCACCTTCATCTCGAAAAAAGTGCTGTTCCCAAGAAAAACAACAATAACGTTATTATGATAATAGATGGCGCCACGTGTCTTCCGAGTCATGATTAAATTACAGTAGAATTTTACGAGAACAAAGCCCATTGTACCGTTTGCACCATTGACCTGCACCATCAATGGTGCAAACGAGACTAATTAGTTTCGTTTGCACCATTAATGGTGCAAATGAAACTACATTGATACTATGGTCTCATCTGCACCATTGAGAATGGTGCAAACGAAACCGCATTGATAATATGGTCTCATTGTTTTTTTAATGTTATTAACTAGTGCTTGACCGCGATCCCACCAGATGGTAAACAGTGAAGCAATCGTTGATGGTAAAGCGCACTAGTTTATTATGAGCCTATTCACTCTAGCCTTGAAGACACTTAAATTGTAATCAGACGGGTAGACCGCCTCAGGCAATTTGTTCCAGTCCTTCGATGTACGCAGTATAAAACGCTTCGTCCGGGTAGTAGCGGTGTCAACAACGTAAGGGTGGATACTCGCCGAACGACGGGTCGTCCGATGATGGAACGGTGAAGGCGGAATTAAGTCATGTAATTCCTGTGCACACTCTCCAAAATGCATCCTATAGAATACCCTACGTCTTTGTTCCACGCTTTGAAGATTGGTCTTCACCAAATCTGGATCACCAATTAGCCTCTTCGCATGCTTCTCCACTGAGTCCAAAACTGCCAGGTGGCATTTTGCAGCACCAACCTATATGTGGCTGCAGTACTCCACAAACGATCGGACCTGCACTTTGTATGACATTAGAAACTGTCCCGGTGTGAAGTACCGCCGGACCTTTGCAAGAACGTAGTTTCCTGGCAGCCATCTTGGCTTTGGACTCAATGAACCGCCTTAAGTTTAGATTTGAGGAAATCTTAACTTCCAAAAGCTGAAGGCGGTCGGTGCACTCCAAGGTTAAATTCTGGAAAGTAGGAGCCAAGGTGAACGGGCTCTTTTTGGCAGTGAACAGACACGCCTGTGTTTTGGCGGCGTTGAATGACACAAGATTGGCTGCGCCCCATTCGGAGACTGCCTGAAGTGCGTCATTCGTACGCTCTACCATAGCCTCTCTTTTGGACCGGATTAGATCCTTACTAGCCCGAGCACTCGGCAGGTATCTCTCTACAACTGTGCTGTCATCTGCATACTCATAGATTCCGGGCATCAGCAGATCGTTGATATGCAGCAGGAAGAGAGTTGCAGAGAGAACAGACCCCTGAGGGACACCGGCATTAGTCGACATGGGCTCCGAAGACCAACCATCGACAACAACTCGGAGAGACCGTTCACTCAGGAAGTCTTTTATCCAGCCAGTCAGACCAGGAGAAATGCTGGAAGCTTGCTTGCCATACCCGGTCGAAGGCAATCGCTTCCCCATTCCTCTCGAGGGCTTCGCCCTATAGGTGAGTGGCATACACTAGTAGGTCCCCAGTAGACCGATTGCGGCGAAACCCGTACTGTCGGTCACTGAGGAGATCAGTATGTAGGTATGCCAAGAGGCGCGAGTTCAATACACGCTCCATAATCTTGAAGAGTATGGAGTAGTATTAATATTAATGGTGCAAACGAAACTAATTAGTCTCGTCTGCACCATTGATGGCCAGTGCAAGTCAATGGTGCAAACGGTACAACGGCGATTGGATGTATGTATATTCTTTTCATTGATGTCATAAGACTTAATGTCGTATACCATTATGTAGAACTAGTTCTTGGGATTTGAATGTAACAAGAAACATACCTAAGCTCCAGAATTGTGAATATAAGAGGTGAAGCAATTTCAACGAGCACACAGAGTGTTGAACCATGTTTGTTACTCTAATCGTCTAATGGCACTTTTGTGTTGTACCCTTTTATTATGTACGTGTCCTTTAATTG
Organism: Busseola fusca; assembly: GCA_007844875.1. Taxonomy (NCBI): domain Eukaryota; kingdom Metazoa; phylum Arthropoda; class Insecta; order Lepidoptera; family Noctuidae; genus Busseola; species Busseola fusca. Next base: position 20,028 of record VKGM01005296.1, on the reverse strand, counting down.
CTGTACATTATATTACCCTTTAATAATCATAATTTGGGTTGTCTATTATAATTAATTATAAGGACACAAATGTGTATAGTCTACCGGGATGGGTATTGACGATGAGACGTCAAAGAATACCCTAACTTTACCTAATTGTGTAGGCAAAGTTAGGGTATTCTTTGAAGTCTCATCGTCAATTAAAACTTCTACAATACTTTCAATAATCTCAGATATTTACGTTTATTGCTACGTACTCAACTATCTACTTTAGGATCGTATATTCTAAAGTTGTTTTTGACTGACCATATTTCACAAAAAGTTCCGAAACAAATTTGGGTTGCAATGGAATTTTAACTTTGCTATGTAAGACATAGAGTTTGTTGTTCCAAAACTCACACGATACAAAGTAGATAATGCACTTGCAATAGCAACTCTTACTAACAAGATTACATCCCTCAAATAGCTTCCTAACCGCACAGATCAAAGAGAATTCCCGAGACACGCCGTAAACACATCAAAATGAATTTGACCACTTAGTCAGCCTCTATTTGGTTTCCTCAGATAAATAAACATTAATGTAACGTAATGCAAAGCCCCAGCTGCATAGTCTTGCAATTTCTTAAATTTACGAGCAAATCCATCCATCTTGATACTGGATTTACTCGAAGATGGGTTTTAGAGGTTATATTTCTCTTTGAATATCTTGCTTTCTCTCTCTTCAAATTAGTAGATTTAGGGCTGAGTTTTCCATCGTCAGATAACTAATTCGAGGAATAAAATTGATGTTTGACACTATGAAATAACTTTCAGAATTATAAAGTGATTACTCCACTGTTGATGATAATGATAATGCCCATCCTGGACAATCATGCCCACTGCCTACCGAGGTGGTAAATGTTAGTCAGACAGTCAGTAAGCTGATTTTCAACGCGACATAAACATTTCCCATACATGCATAGTTCGAGCCAATATGAGAGAAAAACAAGTACATAAAATGCAATTCAAACATACACATGTCCAATTATAAACTTGTTACAGTAACAGGGCCTCACAAAAGCATGGTGTTATATTTTCCTCATTACTGTTCGCGGTAATATCGATACCGAGCCGTATAAATAGGCCACGAATGTTTTCATCAGACTATTTGCTCGCACTTATCGATATTACGGTGCTGTACTATTGAGTGAGATATCGATACTATTGTTATGAATAAGTACGGTCGATAAATGGATATTTGTTACTCTTTCACGCAGAAACTAGCATGTGAAACCGCGGGGCCCTGCTAGTTATTAATACAAATGAGTATGGAGCAAAATATATGCGACCCATAAGGACACGTGTCATAAAACTGAAGATTTAAATTGCAACACAGACTATCTTATCTGTTAGCAAAATAATCGATAGCTATTGATTACTAATCAATATCATTATACAATCATTACCTCCTTATTTTTATCAATGAATCATTACGCCTTCTTGTGGCGCCTGTACAGCCGCTGATTATACACGACTCGACTAGCATTTAAAAGCGTGTCCTCATTGTCTCAGTGATTTGTCACCTAGATAACAACCTTAATACACACAAATCACCCCATAGCAGTCTACGGCTAGGCTAACTACAGTTCGGCCGACAACGAGAGAAGACGGACACCTGTCAGTAGCCTTATCAAATAGTGTTTAGCAGTTGTTAGCCTGAACACCTTTTAAACACGGCATTTATATGGACTTTGACGTAACAGTGACACTAGACACGCGTTGAAAGTTTGTGTGATAAGACCCTACGTGTTTTGCCAATTTGATCTTTATTAGCTACTAGAATTGTCGCAATGACAGGAGTCAGGAACGCATTCTCTCGAAGGCCGGACTGTAACTCTCCAAACGCATGCATTTTATTTGATCCTCGGTTAATTTTACCCCTCTTTTAGCATGGCAAAATCGTCAGAAACGGACAAATTAAGATATCGAGTCTCGCTCTTGACCTCGACCTCACCTGTGAACAGCGATGGATGAGGTCTACAATTGAACGGGCGTACTCAGAAAAGTTCGGTTTCTTTGAAGGTTGACTGTTATACACAGACGCATAAGATTACTCAATATCATCAATACTCACGTAACGGCAGTAGTCCCAACTGATTATTGCTAAGGTCGAGTGCTCTCATGCCTACGCAATCCCCAAGAGTCATTGGCACTTGCGTTAGCCTGTTATTGGACGCGTCCAGCTCTGCCAGTGAGGACATCTTGCCTATCTCCTTAGGTAAGGTACTTAGCATATTGTCGGGAACTAAGAGCACTTGGAGCGGCATCTGGCATACTTCACGCGGTAATTCTGTGAGCTGGTTTGAACTGTGGACAAGAGAAAAGGGTGATGTAAAAAATGTCTGGATATTTGTAGTCGATGAAAATATGGCAAATAGTTTAAAACAATTTAGGAGCCGGCTTTATCCTGCTTGCGATTACTGTCTCATATCATTAGAAAACTGGTAATTTCGCTGCGCAGTACCTCACACCTCACCCCTGCTGACACGTGAATTTGTTACTGAGCGACTAGCCTCTTGTTCCGAGCCGATATAAAGTTTGAATCGGACTGTATGCAAAGCGTAAATTATCCAGTTCCTTAATCTAGATTCATTAACCAAACGGCTTACACTTTTCAATACGCTCAGCTCAAGAACACCCTCTCGCTTTCTTATATCACAAATTATAACCGACATAATCCTTAAGAGTCAATGAACGCGCACATAAACAAATGCACCCAATCGATACGTAAGTAAACGGTTATTTTTGCCCTATCAAACCTACTCCAGAATGGGATTGCATGTAATTAGAGCAGTCGAAACATAAATCGGTCGTCGCCTAACCTAATAGTTTCGGAGTTCGTGCCAAGAAAACTAGTAAACATTGGTTTAAAAGTGTTCTTAAGAAATGCTTCCTGTTTTAGAACGGAACAGAATAAAAAAGCTTTTAGATTAACAACTTATTGGATTACTACGTGTGCGGTCAGCTGATTATATTATATGCAGATTAGATTATGTGTGTACGTGATGACCATATTTTAAGACCGGCCACGATGTTCTGTGGATATAAAGCTACAAAAATCATAAAAAAGACTAATAAAGAGATATTTAGATACAGAAGTCAAAACAATGTTAAATTGAGTAAGGTATGTGTTACTTTATTACGTACATACATAGACGAACAATAACGGGGTTGTACTTTTCGATTTCCTTTCAGTCTTTTGCCGAATCTGGGAGACACACCAACTGCTCTAGTTCCCGAAAACATAATAACAAAACTAATATCGTATTACATAAAACCAATAGCATCATTTCATGAGCACGGCGCGGCTATAAAGTTTCCCAATTCTGAACGGCTAGAATAAGTCTCAGACAAAACACAGACGAGGTCGAGAGACAGCATCAAAACAAACCAACGGATATCTAAACAAAAGACTACCCTACCGCATCCAAGTACCTACTTAACAGTGTACCTTCAAGTCTAGATACATTTTTTTGTAGTCTAGACGCTTAAGACACTTTGCTCGAAACAGGATTCAATTCTGCAAGACTAGGAATCAATAAATAGATGTGAGGTCAACGGACGATGCAAATGAAATAATTGTGAAGAAACTTTGATCGTTGGCTAGAAAAGTTGTATTATAATAACTAATACGACACAATAAGAACGGCCTATATTATGTAGTAACAACTGTATGGGATGACGTAAACAATCCAATAAACAGACGACGGACGTATCTAAAGCACGTAGAATGGGATCAACGAACCGGGATAGAAGTACATATCACTAGATGTAGTAAAAGATACAATCGTTTCTTTCAGAGTTTTGTTTTGTTTTTGTAAATCATTATTTTTCTAATTGCATGAAAAGCACATGTTTCGAAGTGCATAACAACTAATATGTAGACTGCTGCAAGCAAAACACTCATAAATTATACACCAATACAACATTCCCAGATCACATCGAATGTTATTTCAAGCCTAATCAGAATCTAAATAGACTCGCTCCCCTTGTGTCAACAACACATCCCAGTGGCGCCGACGAAGCAAAACATCCGAGTATTCCAAGTGCCACATTTCTCAATATCGCCCCGTCAGCGAGATACGACCGTTATCGGACTACCATAAATGGCGACGCGACAGTTCAAAAGAAACACGAATACGAAGACTGTCATACGATTGCAATGTAAACAAGCTTTCTCGATGACTTCGTAACTTCGTACAGGCACTGAGGTGCAAGAAGAAGCTAACCACTAGTTCAGCTTTTGGGACTTTCTATGTACTTTTTTCGTATTAAGTGTTTTTGGCGAACTGGTGTGGTTTCTGGCAATGATTTGTTTGGTAATGCAGTCTGTTCTCATACACTAATACATAAACTCACGCCGGGTTAGACATAAACTACAGAACGTTACTTGATACGATTCTTTCCTTATACTCTATTTATTCTGACCTTATACTGCTTTTGCTTTGTTTCCCTCTGTTCTCGTGAGACATTTTATGCATTGTTTAGGCATTAACAGACCACGGTCATACATAGCCTGAGTGACGTGATAATAAATAATTCGCCATATTGCTCCTAAAAAATCCGCGGCGATCTAAGTCAGAAACTCACATGTGCACAATATGCGAATAATAATCACTGAACTGACAAAGAACAGAAACAAAATCAGTAGCCGTAACATTTACGAACCGTTACTAATTAAATTCATGGCGAAAAAAAAACTGTTAAATTAATTTTATACTAATGACTACGAACTGGACATAATAATACGTATTATGGAGTATGTTGAAACTCTGCGGAAAGAGTTAGGATGCGAAACATTCGTCATTGAGTTCATCCATGACGATTTTTGATCTAATATGACTATCTCGAAAACGAAATAAAACGTATTTTTTTTTAATGTTGTAAACTAGTGCATGACCGCGATCCCGGATCGGGAAGACCGCCGCAAGCAAACTGTTCCAGTCCTTCGATGTACGCGGTATAAAAGACGAGGCGAAACGCTTCGTCCGGATCGTAGCAGTGTCAACAACGTAAGGGTGGATACTCGCCGTACGACGGGTCGTCCGATGATGGAACGGTGATGGCGGAATTAAGTCATGTAATTCCTGGGCACACTCTCCAAAATGCATCCTATAGAATACCGAAAGGCTCGCTACCCTACGCCTGTGCTCCAGGCTTTGGAGCTTGGTCTTGAAAATCTGGACAACATCTGGAGGTAACATACAGTCAAACCGCAAGTCAAACCATGCTTCACACATGCAAACGTAAGTATAGATAATCTGTACTGTTGTACAACTTACCTCATTAGATACTATCTTACTAACGATATGTACTGCTTAGTTTTGGGGTACTTCCGACAGGGTATGTATCTTCAAGGGTAGGATTTTGAAGGGTAGGTAGACGCACGGGGTAAAGTAATATGACAGGTGGGGTATGAGGGTCTTAATGGTAAAATACAGGGTGGTAGGGGCAGCGGAACCTGTTACTATGGGTTCAATACATGATTCTGAAATTGCGTTGAAAGTTTTAGCCGGTTATTTAAAAAAAAACTGGCTAAGTGCGAGGCCCAGACGGAGATGACGAGATGAGCTGGAGTCCTTCAACAAGTACTGGTCCTCAGAAACTTTAAACAGAGAGAAGTGGAAGGAGAGTGGGAGGCCTTTGTCTTGCAGTGGGACATTACAGGCTTTTAATTATTTAAAAAAAGTGCGAGTCGGACTAGCGCACAGAGGCTTCACACTACCCTTGTCGATACGCGGTCGCCATTTCAGGACTCATCAGCTCCACGGACCATCAGTCTTTCGACAGACATGACCAGCCTACTGCCATTTCGGTTTGTTTACTCTGCAAGATATGTCTGCAGCGAAGATTTTTTTTTTAATATATATATGGCATCTCGTAGTTGACCTATAGAGGTCGTGACTACTTAACCGGACTAGCCTGCGGTAGCCTTAAGAAAACTTAAAGCCTCCAGCCAAGGCATCTTAAAACTACTAAGTGAAAGGGCGCTAAAGGCACCCCCTCGAGGGTACGATCCTCGGCTTAGGGCGTCGCTGGAGAGGGCAGCAGCAAAGGATGGCTGGATGGGAATTGATGCAGCAAAGATTACAGAATCTAACTTATGTAAGTAATGGGTGAAAATATAAAGCTTTCCTTTTTTTACTCAAGGTAAAGAACGTCTGAAGTATTTTTAAGGCAATGGAAATTATGGAAAACATCGCTCTTTGATCTTACAACAAAGATGAACGTTACTTGTGATGCAAAATAGTAAACGGCCAATCAAAATACGTAATATTTGTATTATTTTCTTAGAAATGTTTTTGCGTAAAATTGGTTGCTACAACCAAGAATGCAATTTTACACAAAATGTTCTCGTAAAACTTTGCATTTCTCTCAATGTTGAAGCAGACATATGCTGATGATATCTCTACTTTAATTGTGTTTTAAAACTCGCTGTGCCGTCGATTCGTTTGCTTGCATGTCGAATAGGTTTTTATTTTATTCCGTTAATAATCTAATTACTATTTTTAATTATATCAAATAAAATCAAAGCATTTCCTTTCAAGTAAACCAATTACAGGCACTTTTGAATTGTCAAAGAGTCAGTCAGTCAGAAAGACGAAGCTAGTTGCCCATTCCAAAGCGTAGTTACCTATGGAGAAGAACGGGCAAGAAACTCCACGGACATTCATTTAAATCATAAAGTTGTTAATAAATATTTGATTACATCATTCATGTTCAAATATTAACAGCCGCACGGGTCGATCGATCAGGTTAAGCTACGCTTGCCGCTGTTGGTCTATGGATGGGTGACCATCTTTACATACCGAGACCCCTCGGTGCCTCGGAAAGCACGTTAAGCCGTTGGTCCCGGCTGTCATTCGTAGATCTTTGACAGTCGTTACGGGTCGTGAGAAGCCCTAGAGTCTGACCACCAGTACTAAGGGGTATCGTATTACCCAGTAACTGGGTTGTGGAGGTTAGATTGGCAGTCGCTCCATGTAAAATGCTGGTATTCAGCTGAATCCGGTTAGACTGGAAGCCGACCCCAACATAGTTGGGAAAAGGCTAGGCAGATGATGATGATGATATAGGTACACAGGATAGTATTTGCTAGTGAGCCCCAAACTGGACAGTTAGCCTGTATCTAGATTATTAATAATTATCACGCAAACTCAAATAAAACTGTACTCCACCCCAACTTTGCATTATAATGCGCCATCTTATTTCTGTCGTTTACATCAAAAAGGCCGCTAGCCTGTCGCGATACGCCTCAACTTGAGGCACATAACTTAGTCAAGTTTATATAGCGTAGTTGAGGCTTACTTGTTATGAAGACAGTTCAAGTTTGAGTGACAATAATGTACCAAGTTTCTATTTTATACCAGCGTATCTGGCTTATAGTTCGTCATTTAAGAGTAAAGTTGGCTATGTATCCGGGATTAATCGTGAATTTCTTTTTCTTTTTTTTTTTAGTTGCTATAAACTAGTGCTTGACCGCGATCCCGCCTGATGGTAAGCAGTGATGCAATCAATGGTGGTAAAGCGCACTAGTTTTTTTTGTACACACGACGACACATCAAGCTACTAC
>VKGM01005257.1:4762-16508 GCA_007844875.1 Busseola fusca | reverse complement strand
GCGTAGTTGATAGGTTTGAAGCCGGAGGACGGTTGAGTCTCCTCAACAGGCGCTGGTTGTACCTGAGAAAAAAAAAAACAATGATAGACAAGATGATGACGACAACAGGACAATAAATTAAACTGCGTGTTCACGACAGACACTGGAGGGAACTAAGCGAATGCAGGCAGGCTAAGGAAGCACTTCCGAAAATAGATGGCCGCCTCACGAAGCAAGTTCTCCGTTTAAATAAACTAAAGCTGCACACAGTTACTGCAGCTTTAACTGGCCACGGGTTATTTAACACTTCAGGTGTCGGTCCGGCCCGGTCCGGAAAGTACGCGTGCGCCGATGAGTCAGCGCCGTGTGCCGTCAGCCAGCCACTTGCGTTGATTGTATTGCGTTTTTAAATACACAGACCGTAATATAATATTTAAACCACACTCATACTATAATATGTATTTATAAACAAATGATGTAATAAGAGAATTTTGGTTTCAATTGTTTTTGTTTATTTACATTTATTCGAAACTTTGTAAGTTACATTATGATTATACACGTAATCTAATAACGGCATTTTTTTTTTAGGTAACGTGTCAATAACACAATATTAATTCGCATTTGACACATTGACTGTCATTTATTACCTGACATTTTTATTTTTCTGTTCCGGTATTGCTAACAATTTTTTTTTCGTTCGGAAACGTTTATTTAATTACACTATCTACAGCGCGATAGATTAAAAATTTCGCAAAGGGTTAATAAACACCTGTTTGTCATAGGAGCTACAGTTGTAAGGCATGCGGCGTGCGCGTGATTCTCTGTCTGTCTCTCTCTCTCTCTCATAGAAAGCAAGCCAATTATTTTCGTTTCGTCTTTCTATTTCGCATTGAACAGTGTGGTATCGCGACGATAATTTTTAATTTTATTCCTATAATTGAGCCTACTGATTAAGTTTATATTACATTATATTTGTTAATAGTGAACACAAAATATTACAATTCCTTCATTAATTAAGTAATCGAAAGGAACTTCGTTCTATACGGGTGTCCCTTGAAAGCTCTCAAGTTTTTTTGTTTGATAGGGTGGTCCCATAGTCATCACGTCAGGATCTGATGATGGTAGTCTTGAGAAATTGTGGGAATTCTTAAAATTGTATAGGCAATTTTATCGTTTTTCTTATACTTTGTTATGCTATTTTTGCAACTAAAAAGTGTAAAATAAAAACTAAAAATAACAACAGACTTCCAAAAAATCACAACACAAAAAAAAAATCAAAAATCAAAGACACCAACTTCCGAAATAAAAATATTTTTCCCTTTGTAGTGTTTTTTTTTTTAAGTCTGAATTTGTTTTAGGTTACAAAAGTTCCCTCACCTTCTGTTCAGGGACAACAACAGTGTCCTCCACCTTCTCCTCCGCCTTGGTCTCGCTCTTGACACTTTTGATATTAACCTCTTTCTTCTTCGGCACCACCTTCGTCTCTGACTTGACCGTCTGTGGTTTGGCCTTGCTTTTTATTTCTTGTTTGACAGTTTTCTTTAAATCTACTTTCGTTTTGGTATCCCGTTTCTCTTTGGGCCTCTTTTCTTGTTTGTCTATGATAATATCTGCTGCGCTTACTTCCGGTGGGTCTAATTGAGGTGACACTGGTTCTGGAGTAGAAAAAAAACTAAAATAAACAAGCTAAATAATAAGGAATTAGTATTAAAAAATTAACTCTAAACGGTTGGCCCCGATTCCCTACTTCACAAATTTAAAGCATCTTTCTGTTTCATTAAGAAAAGGACAGAAGATAATCTTATATATAAAATTCTCGTGTCACATGTTAGTTACCAAACTCCTCTGAAACGGCTTGACCGATTGTTATGAAATTTTGTGTGCATATCGGCTACGTCTGAGAATCCTCTAACATCTATTTTATAATATTTTTCCTTTTTTTTTTTTGTTTGGTAAAACGTTTGCCCGGTCAGCTAGTCTTATATATAAAATTCTCGTGTCACAATGTTAGTTACTATAATCCTCCGAAACGGCTGGGCCGAATTGTATGAAATTTTGTATGCATATCAGGTAGGTCTGAGAATCGCCTAACATCTATTTTCTTTTTTTTTTTGGCAAAACAACGTTTGCCCGGTCAGCTAGTATTAGACATATTCTGTTACGCTGTGGGTGATTTTACTAGAACAGCTACCTAGATAATTCCGAATGGAAAAAACTGTGGAACTATATAAATGTTATGTATGCTACAATATCGCATTGGGTCTAGCTTGGAAGGATATTTGTATTTATGGAAACAATTATTAAATTATAGTTCTGTGAAATTAGTCGGAGCCTGACGTAAATTGATGAATTTTCAGTCGCCATGTTTTTAATCACGTCTAAACTGGACGTATCTTAATCTGACAGGACTGAACTATTAATAATAATAATATTCCACAACTTTCACACAGCGCCATCTAGTCTCATACTAATCGAAGCTTGTGTTACGAGTACTAGACAACTGATATATATACTTATATATTTCTAAATACATACATATTATAGATAAATTACACCCAGACACAGAACAAATGATCGTGCTCATCACACAAACCTTTGTCCTGGGTGGGAATCGAACCCACGACCTCCGGTATAGCAGTCAGGGTCACTAACCACTAGACCAACAGGCCAGTCTAACTAATTATTTTACTAAGAAACTAAAAATAGCATAAACAATAAGTCGCATACGTGCTGGGTTATTCTTGTTCCTTTCTCATACCTCGGCGTTTGTGAACAAGTTTTCGATTCCTAAACTTTGAAAATAAGATTGGGCCGCGCGTCTACTGGTAATGGCTTTGTTGTGTACCGGCTCTAGTTTGACGGGTAACTTGAATTCTCTGTTAGGATATTCCTGTGGTACTTCCCAAAGTACTACACGTGTCCATAGCTTAAAGCAATTTCATCTCCAATAAAAAGAACATCTGTAAGGAATACTCATTCATCGAAATGCAATAAAAGTCTGTTCATAATAATTCCCTCGCCTATTATCATGAGTCGAACAAAGAAAGTTTTGCGCAATAACCAATAATCGTTCCTTAATATCTTTCGCGTAAATGTTTTCCAAGTTCGATCATTATTTTCACCTCAGTTCACCGTTGGACAAAGATTCTTCGATAATTTATAGTCAAAGTGATTTTTTCGTTTTACAAAATGGGTGTGTATTATTCATCACAGTCGGGGAACATTTAAGTAGGCGTGTTAAAGTTACATTTAGGTAAAGTCCTACGATACAAAGTACTCTATGATTTACGAGAAAAGTTAGGTCGGTGTGACTGAGAAGTCCTTAAAAGTACATAATATGTACTGCACCGGTATCTATCTCCAGCGTCGGCAAATTTAGACATAAATAAGGAGGTGCTCGTCGTAAATGAAGCAGGTTTGACAGTTTGTCGAGATTCAACCCAACTTCGACGTCCTCATTTCTGTCTATAACACAATCCGGACGAGTGCAAGTAACTGGATCCGACTTGGCAACTGCTACCTTTCCTTTTTCTTGTTGTTCTTGCATTTTAGAGTGGAGATTTTTAAATCTCTACCCTAAAATTCTCGCGAAGTGATGAAACGCGTTTTTTTTTTTTTTTGCTTATTTTCTTTAAATGATATATCAGATAAGTAAGTAAAATATATATTATAAATAAGTAAGCAAAAAAAAGAAAAAATTAAAGAAAACAAAACAAAATGCGATAAATTGTATGAGTGCGTGAGTGTGTGTGATGCGTGTGTGTGTGTGTGTCGCTCTATGAGCGCGTTCCAACTCAAGAAAACTAGATTTCGTTGTTCCACCCTATACGGTTATACTATGATGAAACAATTGATTCTACAGGGATTTAATTTGATTAAATTTGCTAGCGAAACTGCAGACAATCATGGGTATAGATATCTAAACACGGTAACATAAAACAAGCCATTTTTATATTGTGAAACAAGGACGCTCATTCTATGTTTCGTAGTGCTAAATGTATTTTTTATTATGTATTTTCTAGTGCACAGTAAAGTATACATAGATACAAAATTTTCATACGACATACGTTTTTCACGACTGACAGTTTTGTCTTGAAAAACAGTCGCATCAAAATTCGCAGTTCGCTGTTTACATCATCATTCATTTAAAAGCATAATTTAAAATCGATATTCGTTATTTGACATAGCAAAACAACTAACAAGCCCAGGTTATATGAACGAAGAACATAGAATAAACTTTGAAAAAAATAAACCGGCGAACACCTACACGTGGCTTTGAAACCCAATATTCTTCTGCTCGTAATTTTGCCATCGGAATTCTAACAGAGAATGTGTAAGTCGTTAAATGAAGTCTGACAATTTTCGGGGTTTTAAAGGACAAACTTTGGTAATGTATTCAACAATAAAGGATACATCATCGTGGGTGATAAAATCGTTCCGCGACGATATTTCAAGCGGGACGACAGGTGATATGAGTTATATTTGGGACATAACTTGGTTTGCATAGTAGATACAGTAAACGCTCAAAACTCCAGTGGCATGCTAAGGACTACATCGGTATGAACGGTGCGAGCGCGCAGCCAGTGCGTGTGCTTCTGCTTGCATGAGTGGTGACTCAATATTCTGTTTTTAATTGTCTAAGAAGGATCATGAGCGACATTAACAAACTCCCTCTGAATGTTCTGGGGGATTTTAACCTGTATCCCGCTAGTGTAGCCGTACGTGAGGACTTTGAATTGTTCCTTTCTGAATGTAATTTAACGCAGGAAAATATAGTTTTGAATGATCTTGGCAGAATGTTGGGCGGGAGTCTCGGTTTTAGCATGTTCTGGTATTGTCTCGACTGAAATGCACCACAAGCCGTTGGATATCTCTATCAATGTTAACACGCCGTACGCAAGCTTAAACATAAATAGTAACTGCTATCCTAAAGACTCGATTAATGGTGTAATATTGAAGCTTATCTTCCGTAAGGCTGATTTTTTAATGCTATACACTGAACTGGCTAGTATAGGCTAGAAGCCAGTGTTTTCATTCGATAATGTTGACATTGCCGTTCGGACCTTTTACGGATTAATTGCAGTGTTGTTTGTCAAACTGTTCCTTTTTTAAAAAAGATGACATTACGACTGAATTACCCTAAATGGTTTTCGTCGGTCCCGATTAAATTAAATAACTTTAAAAACCATTATCACAACCTATACAAGAAAAATAGTTATTGTCAACTGCATTATGCATTCTTTACATACTATAGGCGCTTATTAAGAAGAAGTACAGATGCGGATTTTGCTACTTACACTAATCATATTCAGTCGAATATTAAATGTGACCCCAAAACCTTCTGGGCCTTTGTGAAAAGTAACAATGAGCAGGCTACCTTTAGTGACAGGCCGACAGCGCAAGTGGCAGACGCGTTTTTGAATTACTTCTTATCAAGCTTACCATCAATTGCCCTTGCAGTTTATCTTCAACCATGTCCAGCGGAGTGGAAAACCTCTAAGGTACTCCCGGTACATAAAAGTAGCCTAAAAAGTGACATTAAAAATTACAGACCAATAGTGTTCTATCGATATTCGGCAAAGTATTTGAATTGATATTCTATAAAAAAAAAATTTAATAAGCTGCAACAGTGGTTCGCGGACGAGCAGCACGGATTCCTTCCATTCCAAGTCGCTCAATCACGTCTAATTTGCTTAACAACTACACTCTTAGCCAAAAATATTAATGACAAAATGCAGATCGTTATAGCCTATTTTGATTTCCAGAAGGCTTTTGACCGGGTTGACAATGACATACTTTAGAGCAAGCTTGCATTGGCGGGTTTCTCTGTGTCATCATTAAAATTTTTCGCGAACTATCTACATGACCGTAAGCAATTTGTGACATACAAGAATACAAATTCGGAGCGCTACTCGGTCACTTCTGGCATAGGGCAGGGCACTAACCTAAGGCCCCTTCTTTTCTAATTGTAGTGAATGATCTTCCTACACATGTAAAACATTCGACGATTCTAATGTATGCTGATGATGTCAAAATTGTTCTGCCAGTGGCAAACTACAGTGATACGACCGCACTTCAACTTGACATCGATAACATTCACGCCTGAAGCAATATCAACAACCTCAACCTAAACATCAATAAATGCGCGGTCATGACTTACTCAAAAGCCACACAGCCTATACACAATATCTACATTATGAATAATGAGCCCCTGAAACGCGTCTTAACCGTTTGTGATCTGGGAGCTCACTTTGATCCACATCTTACATTTAACCAGCACATAATACAGACCTGCAACAAATCCCGCAAAAACTTAGGTTTTGTCTTGCGTCAGACAAATGTTTCAGTGGTCGTCAGTCTGTAACTATACTGTACAACTCGTTCATTCGCAGTTTGCTAGAGACTAACAGCGCGATCTGGAGCCCTCATGAGGGGGTGTATACACTGGTCAACGAGAGGATACAAAAGTCTTTTATCTGCTACCTGTATTTAAAACTTTATGGCTATTACCCGTACATGTACCTGTACGCACATGGGTTTTTTAAAATAATTTGTTTGCAATTAGTCAGCCAGTAGGCCCGCGTATTTGCACCTTGGACGCGACCTACATTTGGCAGTGCATTGACACTGACACACTGCATTATTCTATGTATTTCATGTATATTACATTTAGTGTTCAATTAGACGTGGTTTGAGTCGGATAACTTGCATTTTTATTTAGATTCATCCCATTCTTCTACCACATGACAGCAAATTGACAGAGTTAATAATTTGGCAAGCTCACAGAAGAACATTACACGGAGGTCCTAAGTTAACCCTGACATATCTACGACAGAGAGTTTGGATCGTAGGAGGACATCGCGCCGTTAAAAAGGTCTTACATAAATGCGTAACATGTCGTCGATTTAATGCTAAACAAACAAACCAGATTATGGCCGATCTACCCGAGCCGAGAGTGACAGTATCTCGCCCTTTTACACATACAGGTGTCGATTTTACTGGACACGTTGAGATCAAGGCAATTAAAGGCCGAGGCGTCAGAACATTGCTGGCGTACGTTGCAGTATTTGTTTGTCTAGCAACAAAAGCTATCCACCTAGAACTGGTATCAGAACTATCCAGTACCGCATTCTTATCAGCTTTCAAGCGCTTCTGCGCACGTCGAGGTACGCCACGCGACATGTACAGCGACAACGGCACGAATTTTGTGGGTGCAAATCGGATCCTATTGCAACAGTACAAATGCATTGTACAAAACATTGACAGCTTCTTTTTGGATAAAATATCAGAGATGGGAGTTAAATGGCACTTCAATGCCCCAGTCTGGCCAAGTGCAGGTGGACTGTGGGAAGCCGCTGTGAAGAGCATGAAATATCATCTCAAACGGGTCATTGGAGATCAACGATTGACATACGAAGAATTTACCACTCTGCTATGTCAGATAGAAGCTTGCTTGAACTCACGACCACTATGCACAGTTACAGAGAATGCCGAAGAGATTAATTGTCTAACTCCAGGACATTTTTTAACCGGCACATCACTTATGACAATTCCAGAACCGGACATTGACAATACGTACAGGTTAAGCAGGAGATGGCAAATTGTACAACAACTTAGCAAGGATTTCTGGAAGAAATGGTCGCAAGAATATCTCCAACAACTACAAGCAAGACTGAAGTGGAAACGACAGAATACTGACCCAAAGAAAAATGACATTGTATGCATCAAAGATGAAAGGTTACCTGCAGGAAAATGGGCACTGGGTCGTGTAGCGGAGTTACACCCTGGAAAGGACGGCCACATTAGAGTTGTGACATTACAGACTGCAAAAGGCGAAACGAAACGACCTATTACAAAACTAGTACCACTAGTTGAGGCTAAAGAACAATGCAACACTGAAACTGACATACCGCCCAAAAACAGGCGAAACCGTTCTAAAAAGCTTACTTGGAATAATCTGTTATGTTACACGCTAATGCTAGTTATGACATTAATAACCCCTACTGTCCAGCAAGATATGAAACTTACTCAATTGACAAAAAATCAAACAATTTACTTTGACAAGATTGCTGACTTACAAGAAATCAGAGATGAATGGAAATTGGTATTCTATTACAATATGACAAACTACTGGCGCAATGTGGACACTCTACAAGTATTCGTCTCACATATAAAGCAAGCTCGTTGCGAAGAGTGGTTGATGCAATTTCAAGTTCTAATTAACCAACTTGAACAAAGCACGAATGAACTAAATTATTACAACGAATTACTGAGGTCTCAGCGCATAATACAACACAGATTTAAAAGAGGATTGATCGACGGTGTAGGATACGTTGCAAATTCGTTATTTGGAGTGCTAGACCAACATTTTGCAGAACAATATGAACAGGACATCGACACCATTCAGCACAATGAAAACCACCTGTTCCAACTGCTTAAAAACCAGACAAGTATTCTGGAAACCGAAAACAACATTCTTCAGCGCAACGAAGCGACAATGGTGAAGCAGTTCAATTTAATTAATGATCACCTCACATCCTTACAAAACAAGACGCTTCAAGATAAACTTGAGACTTCAAATGCATTTTACATCATTACATCGGCCATGGCTGCAGAAAGAATGGCTCAAAATTTAAAAGATGTCCAAGAATCCCTCATCGACACACTGACAAACATGCACCAAGGACACATGGACGTACATCTATTGTCTCCAACCCAAATGCAAAGCGAACTAGACCGAGTAGCTCGACTACTACCTCGCGACTCTGCACTACCTGAAGTTCGTAATGACGTAAGAGACATCTACAGGCTGTTCAGAATACATGCACGCATAACAAAGCACTACCTGTTGATGGAAATAAAAGTACCGATTTTGAGTGATGCCCTATACGAACTTAGCAATCTTATCAGCATTCCTCAACGTCTTGACATTAATCGGGTAATGTACGTTATTCCCAACTCTGCGTTAATAGCATTTAACGCCAACCAGTACACATTTATACCTCTAGACCAAAATGACATTCATGTATGCCAAAAATTACATGACCAAACTCTATTATGCAAACTAAATCACCCTATATACAACACCGGCGATCGGCACAAATCTATTTGCGATGTACAGCTGATTCGTGACAACGAAGAGCACAGCGTTTATTGTCACACAGAAATAAAAGTATGCGCCGACAAATGGGTCAAATTACACAAACAAAACACCTGGTTTTATTATTGTTGTGACACGTGCGAAGTACAATTAGTGTGCGGCACTCAAATGACATCGGAGACGTTACGTCACTCGGGTCTGATAACGCTGAAACAAGGATGCAACTTGAAAGGCGACTCATTCACACTGCACGCATATATGGAACATACAAGCGACATTTTAGTCAATGAACCATATGCGATGATCATACCCACAATCTCTCCCATTAACAACATTATTAATACCTCTATTCGTAACTCATCACTGCATATTGAAACGCACGAAGAGATGTTTCAGACGATTGACACTCAATTAAGGTCTATAAAAGAACAGTCTGAGTTGGACACCATATCCTCTCACGACGTTCATCACTACATTGCAATCTATGTGGTAGCTGCGATTAGCATTGCACTGTTTGTAACATCGGTGTACTTTTGGCGAAGAATGGCAACCCAAAGACAGGGGGAGGGTCCGCAAGACGCGAGTAGCAGAAGCAGACGAGAAGAAGAAGATAATGACACCGAGGACAGGTACAGCAAAATCGACAAACGGAACTCAAAAGTGAATGAAGTGTCGTGTGCCCGCCCTACCTCAAGTAAAGTGAAATTTGACACTAAAAGACATAGTGATGAGTGCTAATTTATAATTTTATTATGACATTCTATTTATAGACTTTAGGTTATATTTTCAAGTTCAATTAAGTATACATATTTAGATTAGAGTCCTGCATTGTTATTTGTTTTACATTGTTTTTTACATTCTTATTTTATTATTTTTTACATATTTTGAAATTGTTTATTTAATTGTTTTCTGTCTTTGTTGTGGCAATATGTACGATGCACGTACATGGGTTTTTTAAAATAATTTGATTGCAATTAGTCAGCCAGTAGGCCCGCGTATTTGCACCTTGGACGCGACCTACATTTGGCAGTGCATTGACACTGACACACTGCATTATTCTATGCATTTCATGTATATTACATTTAGTGTTCAATTAGACGTGGTTTGAGTCGGATAACTTGCATTTTTATTTAGATTCATCCCGTTGAGCATTCAGTGACATTTTCTGCATTTTAGTTTAATTTGACAATCTGCATTACATACTGACAATTTACATTTGCATTGACATTATTTATGTTAGGGATGCACCCTGCACTACTTCCAATAGCGATGGAACCAGCACGAGAGTTATCGTGTGAGCGATGAGAGGCGGTTCAGCGTAGATTACTAACTATTAATATGTATGTATGTACCTCCAGCATGTCCCTAGGCAACACCGCAAGTATGCGCACGCGGCAGATTTCCGTATTCCCGGCGTCTGCGTACGGCGCGGCCAAGATGGCGCCCGCCGTTATGGCTCCCGTGTACGCGACGAGAGGCGCCTTGTTCAGCGCAGACTGTATGGATCTCAGCTCGGCCGCGGTGCTCTCGTCGCCGTATTGGACCCAGAACTTGCTGATACTGGTTAACTGTTAACAAATATTCAAATGATGAAGAGATATTTAAGTAACCTCACAAGAAAGTCACGTGCCGATCGGTTAAATATCGCTTCATCGTGATGCGAGACAGACCAATCACAGGAATGAAGAGGGTCTACTCCCAAAGTGCGAAGTTCGTAGTTTAAAATGAGTTTCATAATATGTATGTAATTAATTTAGGGTATGGTGAGGTGTACAGTCATCACCCTGATTCTTTCTTTCTCTACTTTAATTTAACTTCTATTATAAAATGCCAAAAAGTGTAATAGCGAATTATATCATGTTTATCGATTTTTGTTGCTGACCGTACCTAGAATAATGGACACATAAAACCTTTCTTCAGTTATTTTATAAGACTCATGCCATGTTGTACTCATAATTGATTGCAATGAATTTAGTACAAACCCAGAGGATCTACTCCCTAATCACAAGATTCGTAGTACCGGCCGAAGTTACGGGCGCTTACTACTCCGTTTCACTAACGTACATAAGATTAGCTCGGTCTCCGAACAGAGAATGAATAACCACACGATTTGACGTTTGTCCGATTTTTGAAGTGAAACTTCTTTACGCACGCTTGAGCTTTTTTTCATTTGAGGAGTAAGCTGGCGAACGCGTTACGAAAAGTGTGTTCAGGCGAGGCGAACGGGAATTGAGTGGGGGATATAAGCAAGAGACAGCAGTGCACGCGCACATTTTCTTTCTCTTTTCCTCTCATAGCCAACTACGTTCCATACGTTCAAAGAAGTTTCACTTCAGTCGTGGGGTCATAAGCACACTCGTTTTTTTTTGACACTTGTTTTGTCTGATCAACTACTTTCGGATGATTCTTCGTTGACGGACTTAGGAGAGTAGAACCCCCGTTTAGGACCACGTGATATGATTACAACGTGCTTTGATTGAGTAGCATTGTGTCAGAAGGCTCTCTACAGGGTCATATTAAATTAGCTAAAACTCATTTTATTTTTGTTTTTTTTTAATTAGCGAAACTCCGCAGACGTGGTGGGATGGATGTCTAAACATAATAAAAAATAAACAATTTTAAAATGTGATTTTATGATGGGATCAGTTTAAAAACCAGTTCTTTTTG
>VKGM01005239.1:5722-19639 GCA_007844875.1 Busseola fusca | reverse complement strand
ACCTATCTCAGAAAAGCCAGCTGAAACACCAGCTAGCCCAGACAAGCCTGACGAGAAGGCAGCTAGCCCAATCAAGCTTGATGAGAAGGCACCTAGGTCAGACAAGCCCGCTGAAATACCAGCTAGCCCAGACAAGCCAGTTGAGAAAGTACATAGCTCAGACCAACCAGCTGAAACTCTAGCTAGCCCAGAGAAGCCTGATGAGAAAGCAGCTAGTCCAATCAAGCTCGATGAGAAGGCACCTATCTCAGAAAAGCCAGCTGAAACACCAGCTAGCCCAGACAAGCCTGACGAGAAAGCAGTTAGTCCAGTCAAGCTCGATGAGAAGGCACCTATCTCAGAAAAGCCAGCTGAAACACCAGCTAGCCCAGACAAGCCTGACGAGAAGGCAGCTAGCCCAATCAAGCTTGATGAGAAAGCACCTAGGTCAGACAAGCCGGCTGAAATACCAGCTAGCTCAGACAAGCCTGTTGAGAAGTCACCTAGCTTAGACAAGCCAGTTGAAACTGCAGCTAGCCTAGAGAAGTCTGAAAAGAAAGCTATTAGCCCAATGAAGCCCGAAGAGAAGGTACCTATGTCAGACAAGCCAACTGACACACCAGCTAGCCCAGCCAAGCCTGATGAGAAAGCACCTAGTTCAGACAAGCCAGTTGGAACACCAGCTAGCCCAGACAAGCCTGTCAAGACAGCAGCTGGAACAATCAAGCCCGATGAGAAGGCACTTAGCTCAGACAAGCCAGCTAAAACACCAACTAGCCCAGCCAAGCCTGATGAGAAAGGAACTACCCCAATTAAGCCTGATGAGAAAGCACCTAGCTCAGACAAGGCAGCTGAAACACCAGCTAGCTCAAACAAGACTGACGAGAAGGCTGATAGCCCAATCAAGCCCGATGAGAAGGTGCCTAGTTCTCAGAAGCTTGATATGGGTTCACTTAGCCTTGTGAAGACTCAAGAAGAGCAGATAAGAGCAAGTAATCTAGAGGGAAAACTTACTAGTTTATCACTAGACTTGCAAGTTCATTCTCCGTACAAACCAGATAAAGACGCACCCAGCTCTGCCAAGTTAGATGAAGGAACTCCTAAGATTCCAGATGAAACTGATTTGGATGTAAAAAAATCAGACGATGATATAGAATCCATTCTAGTAAAATCTAAACAAATAGCACCTAGTTTAGCTAAACCAGATGCGAAAACATCCAGTGTATCTGAAAAAGAACTTAGTCCAGACCAGTCTCATGACCACAAACCTAGCTTAGTAAAATCTGCAGCTTCAAACATACCTAAACCTAATGAAGAAATGGAAATGCCTATTGGTGCAACTGACAAAGATATTATAGAAAAGTCTGAAGTAACTAAAAAGGAAATTGAAACCAAATCAAAAGATGACGAAAAAGACATTGATGAAAAGGAATCTTTTGCTGAAGAACCTATGTCCATTGCAAGTGAAAAGGCAACGTATGAAAAGGATCTAAGTGCACAAGAAGAAGGTCAATCACTCATCGAAGACAAAGTGGACCGCAAATTAGTGAGTTCAGTAGCAGCAGTTGTCCTTAAAAAACCTGCAGAAGGCAAAATCGAATTCCAAGACATAGACACGGATGAAAAAGACATTTATGAAGACGGTGAATCAATAAGTGAAGATAGTCAAGTAATTGAAAGAGTTGATGTCAAAAAAGACTCGCGTATTCAAGTTACAGCTACAAAAGTACAATCTTTACCGAGTCAAACGGAAGAAATGCTGAAACAAGAAAGACAATTTGTTTCTAAACTAGAACCTAGCCTTAAGGAAACTGTCAGCAAGCCACATGACATTAAGAAGAGATCTATTCCAGATGATAAGTCTACTCAAGATTGTCTTGATAGCGTGACAGATGGCCTTACCCCCATACCGCATGGTAGTAGTTCCGAAGATGTGTCTAAGGAAATCAGTCTTGAAGAAAAATATAGTTTTGAGGGCTCTGAAAAATCCGAAAAGAAATCATATAAAGATAAGCTATATTCTGATGATACTACTAGCCAAAGAGTTGAATCACTTACAATTGATGATTCAATTACATCAACTTTGAAAGATACAGATTTTACTAAAATTTGTGACGACAAAACGCAGGAACTTGGTTCACCTAAAGATGAAATTCCTCTTTCTGAAGCATCAGACTCGGGGGTGCATAGTATACCTATTGATTCAGGAGCAGGTGATGATAAAAGTGTATCACAAGCAATGAAAGATAGTGCTGCATATCTTATGGAGTCTATACATAAAGCATTTGGAAAAGATACTGTACAGCAAGGTATTAAGACAGAAAGCGTAGAATCTTTGGTCAGGGTATCTACTCCCCCAACGGTTCCAGTCAGTCCACTTCCAAAGACTCCTAGTAGCAGCTTCCAGGACGTGAAAATCAGTGATGGAGTCCAAAGTGAAGTTACCTACGACAAATCTGATGGCAGTGAAGAAACAATCACTAAGGTGGTTCACGTTGGAGATGATGTTCTTACTCAGAGAATTTCTACATCAACTGAGAAAGTACCTAAAAAGACAACTGCTGTTGTAGACGATGAATTGGATCTTTTATCTTTAATGCAAAATGTAGGAAAGATCAAAACAGAAACCGACACTGTTACAAAAATCATTAAAGAAGGTGAAAATGTGGTCACTCAAACTATAACTACTGTAACTACTAAAGAAGTAATATCAAGAGAAGATGGCACACCACAAAATATTAAGACTACAATAGAAACAACTACCCTTAGCAAAGGATCTGACGGCTCTACAACTACAATAAAAGACACACAAACATTACTCTCAGAATGTTCTTCCAGCCTTAGATCTACCTCATCCATGGATTTGTATGCCAAAGACAGAACAGATAAAGAATATTTAGAAAGTGAAGAAAAGTTCGAAATTAGAGACTTGACTGACAAACGCGAGTCTTCCGTGCCTAAAGATGTAGAATCCCTCAAATCCTTTTTGAGTGAGACTGACGAATTAGATGATAATATTGAAGATACGATCATCGATACAGATGTCAGTAAACGAATCATCAAGGAAAACAACAAGGATATTGTAGAAACTGTAACAACTACTACCAAAAAGGAAACCATTAAAGTTAGTGACCATAAAAAGATAATTCGAACTACTGTTGAAACAAATGTCACTAAAGAACACTCCGATGGTTCAAGAGATGTACAGAAGAATGTTGAAGTTAAGACTGAAGAGATTATTTTAGATTCTAGCAGTAATTTAGACAGTATACTTAGTGATTTTTCAATTTGTAGTGAACCCGAAGAAAGTGTTACTACTACAACAGAGGACATCAAACAGGAGACCTATATCATCAGGCGAACAATTGTTACAAGAACAGTAAAAATGAAGTATGCTGATAAGCTAGGCGTGCCGAAAAAGCTCAAGACTGACACAACTATCACTACAACTGATGATTACCCTGACGGTTCATCTCGCACCAAAATTGATAGCAGTACATCTCTGACAGATATTGAAGTAGAATCTGTAGAAAGCCCTGAACTTCAAGATTTAACAGTTGTGGAAGACAGGGAAGTTGAAACTGATAAATATGAGAAAACTGTTATTATCAATGGGAAAAGTGCTCTGCAAATTGTAACTACCACAACAACAAAGGAAACTTTGAGCTCAATAGATAGGAGTAAAAGAAAAGTTAAGACATCTGTGGAAACTGTGACAGAGACCATACTTCCCGATGGGATAACAGAAGTCACTAAAGATGTTAAAGTATCTGTTTCAGACATCGGAATAGATGCTGTAGATGAAAGTCTCGAAGGCTTTGAATCAATTGGCAAACCCAAAGAAGACACAACTACAGAAGTTGAAACAGTTACGGAAGACAATGAAAGTATCAAAAGAACAACAACAATAACTACTACTATACAAGAGTACATTAATACTTCCAAGAGTATCAAGCGAATTAAAACGACAGTCAAAACCATCGTAGAAGATGAACACTCAGATGGCTCTGTAATAAAAAAGACCAGTGAAAAAATATCACTCTTAGATGAAAATCTTATGGAGATGGAAGATAAAGAAGTCGATTCCGAAAATGAAAAAATAGAAGCTATTCTAAAGGAACTTGTTCCATCCGAGCCAGAAGTCAGTGAAACCGTACAAACAGAAGAAATTAAAGAAAATACAATTACTGTTTTTAGAACCATTACTACTAAGATCGTTAAAACTAAATACTCTGACAGTCAAGGATTATTACAAAAACTTAAGACCGTAACGACAGTGACTACGAGTGATAAATATCCTGATAATACTACAAAAATTACTGTTGATACAAGCACCTCAATTGCTGACGTAAGTATTGAACAAATTCAAACAAAGAAGAAAGTACACACGGAAGAAAGTACTATGCCAGACCCAAAAGAAAAATCTCTACTACCAATTGTCAATGGAGTTCGTGAAGATCCCGAGAAAGCCAGAATTACAGAGGACAAAACAAAAGCTGGTGATAAAATTGTCGAAGATGGATTACCGCCAACTGATGAAAGCAGTAAAGTAGATGCTGCTCTCAAAGAGTTTACTCCTGTTGGAAAACCAGAAGTTAGTCAGTCCAGTGAGACCGTAGAAATCAAAGAAAAAGGCATTACTATCAAGAGGACTATCGTTACTAAAATTGTAAAGACAAAATATTCTGACAAACAAGGCAAACTAAAAAAACTGAAGACTGTAACCACTCTTACCACCACCGATTTCTACCCAGATGGCTCAGCGCGAACCATTGTTGAAAGTAGTACTTCCGTAACAGACATAGAAGTTGAAACAACCGATGCAGTGGAGGAAGGATTTGATGCAATCGGAGACCCAATAGAAGACACAACCACTGAAACTAAAACCATCACTGAAGATGGTATTGTCATCAAAAGAAAAATTACCATTACTACAACAGTACAAGAATATGCCAACACTGACCAAAATATAAAAAGAACTAAAACCACAGTAAGAACAGTATCGGAAGATGAATATCCTGATGGGTCAGTGGTTACAAGAGCTAGTGAAAAAATCTCGTTAGTAGACGAGGGTCTTAAGACTATCGAACCCACTGCAGAAGAACAAGTTGAAATAAAAAAATTAGAAGCTGCGCTCAAAGACTTATTGCCTTCAGGGGAACCTGAAGTAAGTGAGGACACGGACATTAAAGAAATAAAAGAAAATGGTGTTCACATTAGGAGAACTATCAATACTAAAGTGGTCAAAACTAAATACGCTGACAGTCAGCAAGTATTCAGAAAATTAAAGACGGTTAAAACGGTAACAACAACAGATGAATATTCCGATGGCGCTGCAAGAACAACTGTGGACACCAGTACATCGGTCTGTGACATAAAAGATGAACAGCGAGAAATCCCGAGCCAACAGCTGGTAGGTTATGAACAAATTGGAGATGTGCAAATTAATGTAGAAACTAAAAATAATGTGATAACTAGAGATGGCAAAGAACTTAAACAAATTATTACAATCAAAACAACAAAAGAGGTTCTTGAATCACAACAGGTAGATGGAAAGAAGAAGGTAAGAACAACTGTAGAAACTGAGTGTCAAATTGCTTTACCCGACGGTAATACAGAAATCACAAGAGACAAAAAAGTCACACTAGATGATTATAAAACAGAAACATTCTATGAAAATCTTACGGGATATGGTGCAGTCGATAAACCAAAGGAAACAATGGAAACTAAAGAAGATTTAGTCATTGAAAATGGCATCCAAATCAATAGAAAAACTACAATAGTAACGATTAAACAGGAATTCGAAAATACGGTAACACGCTCTAGGAAAGTCAAAACTATAGTCAGATGTGAGACTGAAGATGAACACCCTGATGGTACTGTGATTACCAAGAAGAAAGAAACAGTCACTATCACTGACATAGCCGGTTACCCGCAAAGATCAATGGAAGATGTTTCTGAACGTCCTGAAGAATTAAAAATAGGTGACTCTGAAATTGTAGAAAGTTTGACCGAGGATCTGGATGTTAAAAACGAAGTAATACAGCGAGGTTCCATTATCATTAAGCGCAAAATAACAATTGCAACAAAACGTGAGTTCTTGGCTAGCAATGATGTAAATATTAAACGCGTGCGAACCACGGTTGAAACAACTACTGTGGATGAATTCCCTGACGGAGCAACAGAAACAACTAAAGATGTAAAAATTACTGTTTCCGAATTCCAAAAGACATCGGACAGTGACCTTCAAGCTGCGCTACAAGGATTAGTCTCAACTGGGAAGATCAAGACATCCGTTGATAAAAAAACCAACATAATGAAGTCCGATCATGGCGAAAAAATTACTCAGACAATTACAACTAACGTGACGAAAGAGGAACTTAGCAATAGTAAAACAAATGACGTCGCGGTTAAGACGGTTACAGAAACAGTTACTGAAAACGCGAAAGATGACGGCACAGTCGAAACTACAAAAGACGTACGCACACAAGTCACTTATTTACCTCCAGGTACCGGCCTTGACGATTGGTCTCCTGAAGAACTTGAAGAAATAGAAAAACAACCAGTTGCACAGGAAGAAAGACAAGTACTAGATGATCGACCTGCAGTCAATGAACTACCACTTGATTCAAAGGACAAACCAGAACAGAAACCCAAGAAACAACGCTCACCAGTGGGAGAAATAACGACAGAAACGGACACTTACACGAAAGTAATCAAAGAAGGTAACAACGAAATCACACAAACCATCACTGTGGTAACAACCAAGGAGGTAATTAGCCCAGAAAAAATTAAGATTACCATTGAAACTACTACAGTTAGCAAGGGCACTGATGGTGTAACTAAGACTACAAAATCTACTAAAACTACGATATCCGAGTTCAGAGAAGAATTTGAAGAAACCGTTGACACCGGCGAAAGTGAAAAGTCATTCTCAAAGCTCTCGTCGAAAACCGGTGATATGCGAAGCTCGTCAGCAGCTAGCGATGATCTAGATCACCCTGGAATCTCTACTCCGCCATCAGATATCAGCTCTAGGGGTTCTAGAGCTGCTACTCATATTTGGGGTACGGAAAGCGGCAGCGGAATGTATTATAGTGATGAAGACGGTCAGGGCAGCCCCAGCAGTACCAAATCTCAAGTCGCACACTCACCGAGATCCAATCTTAGCTTTGAATTAGACACTGCAAAGTCACAGCAGGATCTATTCGATAAACATGAATCAATGTTAGACAAAGATATCATGTCTACTTCCGTTTATGGACAAATCCCTGAAGATGATTCGTACAAATCATTATCACATTCCGAAGTTACCACGACTGAAATACTTACCGGATCTACAACAAAAATCACTGAAGCATTCTTAGCTAAAGAAAGATCTGAACATTTAAAACACAGTGATGCTACTTTCTTAAAAGAAGCTGACGAGCATTTTGAGAAAGCCATCGAAGAACATAAGAAGGTTAGCGGATCTCAAGTTATTTCAAACATAACAGCTAAATACGAGCTAGATTCGAAATTTCATTCAAGTTCAAGCCATTCTTCAAAGGAAGAAAGTACAATCACGTTGAAAGACCTTAAATCAGAGTCAAAGAAAGTGACCGAAAGCAGCTCCTCAAGCAAACAGGAAAGTAAATACGAAAAATCTGAACTTACCAGTGAAACTCGTAAACCATCTGAAGATCCTATCGAGTCTTGGGGAAAGCCACTTGGTCTCCCAAGTCCAATCGGGGCGCCAACTCAGGCAGACGGGAAGAGTACTCCTAAGAAGCAAACAAGTTCAACCGTGTTGAATAAAAATAAGATCAATCAAGAGAAGAGCAAGGAAGCAAAGAGCCGCGCCTCGGAGTCTCCCAGCAAGAAGAAGGCTCCTGCACCAGTGTACATGGAGCTGACTTACGTGCCACATCATGGCAACTCATACTACTCCGCAATTGAATTTTTCAAGAGAGTCCGTGCACGCTATTACGTGTTCTCCGGAACTGAGCCATCGAAGGAGATCTATAACGCCCTGCTCGATGCCAAGAAGACATGGGAAGATAAAGATTTAGGTAAGTTATGTTACTAGTTTTTTCAGCCCTTAAAACTGAAATATGAATTTAGTAATATGTTTTATATTCTGTATATATATATATATATATTTATTAATTTAAATTCGAGTAACAAGACCCATAGTGTTAGTAACAAAGTGTTTACAAACTATGTTAGTAACATAATAAACAAGACAAAAATAAACGAAACAGATTGCAACATCACTGCTGCAAGGTAACAGGCCCAGCTGAAACCTTGCAGCAGTGGTTCACAAGCTGAAAGTCCATCCTGCCAGCTATCATAGCCAGGATGCTGTTGACGCTGTCCTGCACCCTACGAACCAAGGATGTGCACCGTTTCCGCATTACCGCGTAGAAAAAACTCACACGTGCTTCAAGCAAACATCCCCGACGCGCTGCACTATTGGGGCAACCCCATCAGCATCCAGCAGCCTAATCGGCGAACACATTTTCGGCAAATGATTGAGACTAGTTGGTATCGATTAGACATTCATTGCGTTATTTACGTGTTGTGCAGATAAATGTTTCGAACTTATGAAGCAATGGTTTAGAAATTTGCAAAATGATGCAGATTCCGATTGATAATGTGTTACGTAATTAGGGTGCTGGTCACAGTATTAGCTGAGCGATAGCCGTTTTGCGTGTGACGCATGTTTCCCCGAACCATTTCTTTTTTTTTGTGTTATACGTTCTTTTTGCTTCATGTTTACCGTAAGTTTAAACTTATCTTCTTTCTTTTACTCACCTTCCACCTGTCTTTGTCCAGAACTAAAACGAATCCAGGACCCTAATTGCGTAACACACTATTAATCTGAATCTGCATCATTTTGAAGCAAATTTCTAAACCATTGCTTCATAAGTTTGAAAAATTTGTCTGCATAAAACGTAAATAACGCAATGAATGCAGATTGCGGTCCAAACGATACCAACTAGTCTCAATTAGTTGCCGAAAATGTTACGCAATTAGGCTGCAGCTTATCCTGCCATCTCCGTCTGGGCTTGCCGCGATATCTAGACGTCATTATGAAAGATAATTCCAGAAAAAATAGTTAAACAATTTATTCATTGATTAATGTTGGTTTTAGACGGCGAAGGTTTTAACCGAATTTAAAAGTTAATCCTATGACTTGAACATATCGCACTTTAAAAACTATTAGTAAGTTCGACCAAGTACTTATAATACGTAATAATATATTAGCTTGGTGTTAATAGGGTCACAACGGTAAAAAACACGAAAACTAAAAATATAAAATAATAACTAATGGTGCGGACAGCTTAAACTCATGAAAAATGACAGATTATTTTTATATCGGGTTTACTTAAAAGAAACTGTATGACAATTCATTTTGTAGGAATGGAGATTAATATTTTTGACACCTCTGTAGGTTTTCGTATGGCTTTTATTTACAAGAAGTTTTTTAAGAAATCATTTACATTGGCGCCGATTCTCTGTTCACAAACTAAACTAAGTTTAGTTTCAACGTTAGTAACTAAATTTAGTGTTAACGTTTAGTTACTAACGTTTAAGTTTAGTGTATCTTTTTCTTTCTATTTCATTAAGACAAGGACAGAAGACGAATATTAGTTTAGTCCTGTCTATAATTTTATGAAAAAGAACCGGAGTTACAAACATGGTTTGCAGAGTAAGGAAATTAAAGTGGCAGTGGGCTGGCCATGTCTGTCGAAGGAGCAGACTTGTCCTGGAGTCAGTGGCGGACTAAGTCTGTCAGAGACCCGGGGCGGCAAAGCTGAATGAGGCCCCCCCAGCTTTTGCCGCGGGTTGTTCGAAAGAGATACCGTGGCCCCTGGCGCACAGGCTAGTGAAGGAACACGGGTGGGTTCTAGTCAGTAAAAGTCTGACAGTCCTTCCGCTCCGCCCAGAGCGGGAGAGGTCATTTGATGTTTTCTCACACACAAAAAAAAGGGTGACAATCACACTAATCAATTTCGGGGAAGTATCAGTATCAGTATCGGTACAAAGACGGGAATTCCCCTAGCGTATTGGACGCGTTCAGCAATCACGGATCGCAAATGTCTACGACACGGACGAAGCGTTTTGCCTCGTCTTTTATACCGCGTACTTCGAAAGGCTGGAACAATTTGCCTGCGGCGGTCTTCCCGTCTGATTACAATTTAAGTGTCTTCAAGGCTAGAGTGAATAAGCTCATAATAAGCTAGTGCGCTTTACGATCAACGATTGCATCACTGCTTACCATCAGGCAGGATCGCGGTCAAGCACAAGTTTATAAAATAAAAAAAATGGCTGTAGTGTTTTTATCTTGATGAAATTATGTAGTTAAGAAGTACATTTTTAAAGTCTTATTTAGAATTAGATCAGGGGAACGTGGAGGGAGGTATTTGGCGGCCCACTAAGACAGGAGGCCTGTAGCGAGCTGCCCCTTCCGCCCCACCGTTAGTCCGCCACTGCCTGGAGTGTAAACCGTGTATCAGCAAGCGTAGCGTGGGTTGCCCTCCAGTCAAATAGACCGATGACCTTCAAAAAGGTGGCTGGATCAAATTGGATGCGGAGCGTGGAGAACAGCTAGAATGTGGCGCAGCTTGGAAGAGGCACATGACCGACAGTAGACTGCGATAAGCTGAGTTAATGTAAATCACAGTTACAACTATTGTTATGCAACTTTTGTACGTCGCTCTAAATGCGACGACGATGCGCTGACGTTCATGTTTGGGGTCACTACTTTAGAGGTATGAGAAACAGGGTGTAAAGTTCACTCATCCTCAATAGAAAAGGGAGGATCCTCCGACCAGACGGGTGTTGTGTCTGGCGGGCACTTTCCCAACGGTTGATATTGGGAAGTTGTATCTGAGCTAATTGCGCGGTAAACTCTGCTTGCGAGATGCAGGATTAGCGTGACGTCTGTATGACGCGTTGTTCGCATGTGGCGTTGTAGATACCGCTACAATATCGATATCAAAGAAAATTTATTTCTTCTTTCACAACCAAAGGCTGTCAAAGAATAAACAGGAAAAGTGTTAACTGCATTATTTGTTACAAGAAACATATATATCATATGCCATTTGAATAGATTTCTATGTGTATAAATATTAATTTGAACGGGCTAACGGCCGGCCAGAATTCGTTTATAGGCAGTTAATCTTCCGTACTTGTCCAATGTCACTTGGAATGAGAGTATATGTTATTTAATGCCTTCAGAATTAACATATTAACATATTTTAACACTTATTGATTGTATTCTTATTTGTTTTTAGATTTACAAGCTCGCTTTAGGGATGTGGCAGCAATAAATTTTATCGTTTCGGTTTCTCTATTTTGATGAATGTATTTTCTATGAATGGCGGTTTTACTATAGGATTTAATAATGACGTTTTCGTTTTTTTTGGGGCTTGTGGCCAAGTAACAACCCCAGGTTAAGCTACTTTTGCCGCGGTTGTTCCGTGCATCCTTACATACCAAAACTGCCCGTGGCAGTAGCAGCATACCAATTAGTGGATCTTTAACAGTCGTTACGGGACATCAGAAGCACGAAATTCTTATAACTTGTCTTACCAAAGGGTATCGTATTACCCAGTAAATGGGTTGTGGAGGTCAGATAGGCAGTCACTCCATGTAAAATACTGGTATTCAGCTGCATCCGGTTGGACTGGAACCCGACTCCAATATAGTTGGAAAAAAGGTAGGATGATGACTTTGATTAATGCATTCTCTATGAATGGCGGGTATACAAAAGGATTATAATAATGACATCTTCGTTTTATTTGCTTTTTAAATGTTTCGAGTCGTTTTTTGTTCAGGTTTCGAAATTAGAATGCGGCGTTTTCAAATAATCTTTTTCATTGATAAATAGCCGAGGTGTGGTGCGTACCTATGACGAAATGAATGAACAATTAAAAAAAAAATCGCTAAAATTCCAAATTGACAACGATTTTTAGTTGTACAAAGGCGTGGCTCATTTTTTCAAATCAATCGCGTCTTTTTATTGTGATTAATTTGCCAAATACACTAAGTAATAAATCTATTCTTATAAAAAAGGCTACTGCTCGCGGCTTTGTTTACAAGGTTGTCTTACACAATTAATTCTGCGCTGCCTTTTAAGACGGCGACACACCAAAGGTATTAATTACGATGGAAATTATTATGGAAAATCTTTGTTCAAGGTGGTATTTGTGAGGTGATCAAAGGAGTGGCGGCCCGGTAGTAACGGCCGCGTCTTACTAGTTGTAGGACCGCTTTACTTTATGTTAATTATTTCATCATAACTGTTCTCAAAACGGAAGGAAACCAGCTTGACCTAGAACCAAACTTGCTAAGACATCTGACATCTATCAACCCGGACTGGACCCGCGTGGTGGATTACGGCGCAGTCCCTCATAGAGAGCTGGTCTGAGTCCCAGCATCGGGAACTGATTATATCGTAAGGTGTAAAAAAACTGTCAGATAACTTGACAATTATATCCCCACTGGCGTTTAAAATTCTTCAAGTTTCAAGTCGATTAACTCCCACAACCCTTCAAAATATTAATAAAATCCAAATAAACTAGAGGCAAACAACTAACTCTGCTATTATGGATATATTTTATTCACACCGTTCAATTAGCCATTCAAAATAACCCGCTCGGGACCAGGCAATCATAAAATTGAAAGAGTATATCGTCTGGCCGCGTGTCATTACTCACAGGCGTTTCCATACTGATGGCACGTTCGCTACGAGAGCCCTTTCTTATATTTATAAAGCTGTCAATTCCGAAGTCATTTCGGGTTAGAGTGGAAAGAAGCGCAGATGCGCGGACGGTCGTAACTCAGGAAAAAAACGTTCTAAAGTTGGTGCCGGCGCGGGAAAGGCTCGGCCCGCATTAAATTATTATGATTTATGTGTTTTAGCGAAGCCAGCTCGCCTCCTTAATTATATGTGAAGGTTTAACGAACAAAACCTGATCGGCTTGGTCGGGCCGATTTGGTGAGTCTACTGATGTAGTGATGTCTCTATTGTGGCCGGTTGAGGAGGTGGGAGGTGGCTTTAAAATTATAGAATATAGTCTGATTATTGTTGATTTTAGATATAACACCTACGAAGACATTTCAGCGGTCTTTTAAATTGTTAAATAAGAATAGAATAGATGGTTTTTATTTCAGAGTTCATAGACCATAATCTGTGAAGGAGCAGTGTTGGCCCAGTGGTAACGACCGCGACTTACAAGTTGTAGGTCGTAGGTTCGAACCCCGTCAGGCACTTTACTTTGTGTAAATTAGTTCATCGCCACTGCTCTCAAAACGGTGAAGGAAAACATCGTGAGTAAACCGGCATGTCCTACAACCAAAAATTCGAAGACATGTGACATCTACCAACCCGCGCTGGGCCCCGTGGTGGATTATGGCCCACTCCCTCTCACCAAGAGGAGGCCTGTGTCCCAGCAGTGGGAACATTATAGGCTGATTATGTTATGTGTGTTATGTTATGTAGACCACAATCTAATGTTAGGAAATACAGATTTACATCATGCAGTTAAAATTCAACGTGGACCTGCATCCTGCTCCAGTATATTTATTTAAATTTTATTAAAATATTTTTATACTTTTCAATCTATTTCTAAAATGACGCCAGTTTTAAGAATTTACGTACAGGGATACTTTTAAGTTTTTTTGATGCCCTACAGATACCATATATACGTCTTTAACCCCATATCAGTAATAATGAGAATAGCTGTTCAGTAGATTGGACAATCTCTGCAATAAATTAGCTGTGTTCAATAATAAACATTGTGACGTGGTCATAGCCTCGGGTACTGCTAGTCTACTTCTGTTTCGTAAGTTACATATTACATGAATGATGTAATAAAATATTTTGTAACAATTTTATGATTTAAAAGAGTGTCCGTGGAGTTTCTTGCCCGTTCTTCTCCATAGAGA
>VKGM01005194.1:0-15847 GCA_007844875.1 Busseola fusca | reverse complement strand
CTGCCTTATTTCCGCTTTGGATACGAAGCTTTTTGCTTCCTCTAAATATTCGCGGCACGCACAATGCGAGAATTGTGAAACTACACAGTCAATATAGAAAATATTTCGGACTAAGCTCGAGTATAATATTGTTTAGGATGAACCAATCACAAGCACTTTTGAATTGTAAAGAGGTCAGTTAAAAAAATGATTAGAAAAAAATTATGGTTGGTTACACAGTTCCCATAGGAACTGCCTATCGGTTCTGTATAAAGCTCACCGTGAAAAGTGGGGTGAAGTGAACTTAGAGTGAGCTGTCAATAATGTCGATCGCTTAGCATTAGTTGACAGCTCACTCCACGCTCACTTCACTTAAGTTTTCACGGTGAGATGGTTACAAAATGGCACTCGTTAGTACCTCTAACTACTTTGATAAGTACATTGAAAAATCAGTGAACGTTCTGTGGTTTACAACTATAAACATTAATTACCAATACCTATGAATATCTAGTACTTGCTATGTCAAATCAGATTTTCTTCTGATAAAACTGTTTTGATTAAAATTTAAATTACTTTAGCTGTGTGTGGTCTATAAAATGCTATGATCAGGTGGCAAACGCCAGGAATAAGTACGTTTAAGGCAAAAGTGATAGAAAACGCTGCGAACAGACGCTTTAGAAGGATATAGCTTATAACGTTCTCCGTGTTCAATATAATACTGCTTTTAAAATGCTGTTGGGACTGCCATGGTGTTGTAGTGCTTCGGGAATGTTCACAGAGGCTCGCACAGATGTAGTGCTTCGGGAATGTTCGCAATCGCTTGCACAGATGTAGATAGTGCTTCGGGAATGTTCACAAAGGTTTGCACAGATGTAGTGCTTCGGGAATGTTCACAAAGGTTTGCACAGATGTAGTACTTCGGGAATGTTTGCAGAAGGTCGCTCAGATGTAATACTTCGGGAATGTTCACAGAGGCTCGCTCAGATGTAGTGCTTCGGGAATGTTCACAGAAGCTCGCTCAGATGTAGTGTTTCGGGGATGTTCGCAGAGGCTCACACAGATATAGTGCTTCGGGAACGTTCACAGAAGCTGACACAGATGTAGTGCTTCGGGAATGTTTGCAGAAGCTCGCCTAGATGTAGTGCTTCGAGAATGTTCACAGAGGCATGCACAGATGTAGTGCTTCGGGAATGTTCACAGAGGCTCGCACAGATGTAGTGCTTCGGGAATGTTCACAGAGGCTCGCACAAATGCAGTGCTTTGGGAATGTTTGCAGGGGCTCACACAGATATAGTGCTTCGGGAACGTTCACAGAGGCTGACACAGATGTAGTGCTTCGGGAATGTTCACAGAGGCTCGCACAGATGTAATGCTTCGGGAATGTATGCGGAGGCTCTCCTAGAAAGGAAGCCGCTTTGCAGGCAGCGATGTAGTAATATTGCCTGCATGGTATGTTCTGTGTCATGGTAAGTCCTTCACATGGACCATTGTACAGGCAAAGCCGTGCGTGCCTGCATAGTAGTAACTACAGCATTCTAAAAATAATCGCTGCCAGAGCGAACTGTCCTTTTCCGGGACACTGGGTAGTGATAGTCCTGGGTCTGAAGTAATAATAATTACTGTTGCTAACGTGGAAACTAACAATACTAACCTATTTACATAAGATTACATTAAATAACTTACAAAATTATGGGCCTAGTCGGAATTAATGTTTTATTTTTTATATTATAGCCTTATTTATACCTTAACGGCGATGTTCTCCAAAAAGGTCAGCAGTGCGATTCTGTAACCATCTCATCGTGGAAACTTAGGGTAAGTGAGCGTGAAGTAAGCTGTCATTCCAACTAATGCCTGAGATTGACACTATTGACAGCTCACTCTAAGCTCACTTCACCTAACTATTCACCGTGAGATTTTCACAAAATCGTTCGGCTGGTGCGTAGATAACATTCGCCACCGGTGTGCGTGTATGACTGGGTAGTAAAAGGCGAGCTCATTGCAATCAACTGGGCACAAATCCAATATCCGAACTGCTACTGAGAAAGAGACGACACAGGTATTAAAGTTGCCGTGGCCAGAGAGTACCTGCGTCAGCCGGACACTGAGGAAGCCATGTCGCGTTTCGATCCACGCCTCCATGACGGGTCTTAACGTCGCTACAACGGCGATCCCCTGCCCAAAGAGCCTGCTGATGGTAAGCAGTGATGCCTGTTCCGTACCCAAAGATATAAACGGCACCCTATTACTAAAACACCACTGTCTGTCTGTCTGCTTACCAAGCTAAGCTGTATCTCATGAACCGTGATAGCTAGACAGTTGAAATTGTCACAGATGATGTATTTCTGTTGCCACTATAACAACAAACACTAAAAACAGTTTTTTATTATGGATAATATAATGGTACGCCCTGATAATGGTACGCCCTTTGTGCCTTTGTGCGAGGCCGACTTGTACTTGGCGGGTTTTTTTTGTAATATTTATGTAGTTTTCAATGTTATTATCCGGTGGAACCGCTCTTGTCATTTCTTTCCACTAGGTTTTTTTTTTAAAAATAATCATAAAGGATCGACCTGTACAGAAAATAATCTTCTTTTTCTCAGCCTATAGAGGTCCACTGCTGGACAAAGGCCTCCCCCAAGGCTTTCAACAGCGACCGGTCTTGCGCCGCCCGCATCCATCGGCTTCCCGCGACCTTCACCAGGTCGTCGGTCCACCTTGTTGAGGGCCTCCCTACGCTGCGTCTTCCGGTACGTGGCCGCCACTCCAGAACCTTGCTGCCCCACCGGCCATCGGTTCTACGAGCAATGCCCACTGCCACTTAAGTTTAGCGCCTCTAAAAGCTATGTCGGTGACTTTGGTTCTTCTGCGGATCTCCTCATTTTTGATTCGATCTCGCAGAGAAACTCCAAGCATAGCTCTTTCCATCGCCCTTTGTGTAACTTTGAGCCTTCGCATGAGGCCCATTGTGAGTGACCACGTTTCAGTGCCGTATGTCATCACTGGCAACACACACTTGTTAAAGACCTTAGTCTTGAGACACTGTGACTCTTGCCCTTACCCTATCTATTTGTGGTCGGCGCAATATGTCTCTTTAGTAGTCATCTTGATTGTCACCCCCTTTCTAACCATATTATCATTCACATGGTCCTAAAATATGGGCCTAAATAACAATTAATTAATTTGACTCACCAAAACTGAATGGTCATATTCAAATCCATCTGGACAACGCAGATGCAGTGGGTTTCCAGTTCCAATACACCTGTAGAAGAAGTCACAGTTCTCAGGATCTGGCAAGTTTCCAAACATTCCCGCTGGGCACAATGGCGCCACTGTCGTGGGCTCTTCCGCAGGTGGGTTTGTTGACAAGGTGCTTCCGAGTGTACAGCCTCCTTCTGCGATTTCTACACAACTCTGTAAGAAAAGATTCTTGGTTACAATAAGAAACTTACAACAGTAGAAAAGTATTTATTCAATAGCTTCAGATTTATTATAACCGATTAACACTGCCTTCGCCGAAAAAATTTAAAGTTTTGACAGCCACCATCTTGGATGTTTTATTCTGACCTCACTATCGTTACACGACGATTTCTACCAGTTTACTCGTAACGCAAGTCGCGTTAAAAACATCGGTCTAAAAACTGTCTATATTTCTAAATATTAATATTTTTTTTTCGGTGAATGTCACATGTCTTCAAACTTTCTAGGTCATGCCGGTTTCCTCACGATGTTTTCCTTCACCGGTTTGAGAACAGCGGTGATGAATTTTTTAACACAAAATGTCTGTCTGGTTTCTAGTCTACGAATTAAAGTCGCAGCCGTTACCACTGGGCCAGAAAAAAAATACTCACCCTGGAATCACTATCAAATTCAAATCCATCAACGCACAAGAGATGCAGCGGCGAGCTTCCTGAGCAGTCATAGAACGCGTCACATCTGGCCGGGTCAGCGACTTTGCCGACCTCGTCGTCAGGGCACTCGAACATTGCTGTGGTCGTGTCGTCTCCTGGCACGAGGGTCGTTGGGAGCGCTGTGGTTGGGCTACCACTTAATTTGCAGCCTCCTTCTGCTATTTGAACGCATCCCTGGGAGAAAGGAAGCGAGTATAAAACAAATGTTGATTCTCATTTGTTTTTCCAAAGATTTCAGCATGGAATTACTATACAACACGTTCATAGTTATATAAGATTACAAAGCAGTGTTGTTTCTCCAAAGGGACGGACATAATAAAACAAATTTGTTGCATAGATGTTTGATTACTCTAAACATAGAATAGTATACTCTTTGTTATGTATATACTATACAGAACATAAATATTAAGATTTTACAAAGGGGGACACAATGTGCGGTTTTATCGCTTAGGGCGATCTTTTATAGACAACCTTTGGACGGAATACCAAGTTGAAGGAGAGACAAGTAGTGTTGGTAGTCTACTGTGTTTGTATTTCGATTATTCAATATAATTATCAAATTAACAAAGTGAAAACTTGACGATTTATGTTTTTATCATTGCTGGCCGCCATTTAAGAAAACAACACACAACAGGTTGGTATACTACGGATCCTCCACCCGACTAAACGAATCACAACGACGAACAAGAAAACTACATTTTCGACTCACCCCAACATTAGTACTAAACTCGAATCCTTCACTACAGTGTAACAATATTGCAACTCCATTTGCACACATATAAAACGATTCACAGTCCTCCGGATGGGCTACATTGCCGAACAGTCCAGCTGCACAAATAGGAGTTGGAGTTGTCACTTCATTGTCATCTGGTGTTTCAACAGGTGCGGCAGTCGTAATTATATCAGCATCGTCTCCTACAGTTGTGGTTGATATCTGTCCTTCAGTAGAGTCGTTACCGTCCGAATCGTTGTCTGGCTTTGGTCCTAGTGTGCAGCCACCTTCTGCTATTACGACGCAACTCTAAAAATAATGCATTTATTTATTTACTTCATTATTCAAACGCAATTCAAAGCATTTATTTAAACTTAACCAATTACAGGCACTTTTGAATTGTCCAGGGGTCGAGAGTCAGAAAAATCTATGGTGAAAAATGGGGATTGAACTCCATGGACACTTGCGAATACTATAAACACACAGCAAAATAGCGGCGGCGGCGGCGTATTGTTAAGTGTTATACAGGGCTAGTTTGTGGGTTAATTTCACGCGAAGGGCACTACATGCTCTGCGGGTGCAATATAATAATGGTTTCAGGGTGCTGTTGAGGTTGCCCCGATTCTGCAGCGCCTCTGCCATGTTTACTGTAGCGCGGACCGATGACTTTTATGCCATTCGGAGGAAAAAGACTGCATCCTTAATAAGCAGAATGAGGGGTAGCACCAACAACATACTGAAAACCCTAACCGAGAAACACGATTCGCCAATACTTAGGCGCGCTGTCCGACTCCTCGTGCGGCAGGAATAAATATAAATATTTAATTTAATTTACTGTGATTTAATTTAAAATAAAATGCTAAGACTAACAAAAAAGGTATTCAGCTTACCTTCAATTCCGGATCAAATTCGAACCCTTCACTGCATAATAACTCTACGGCAATTCCGTTGGTACACATATAGAAACCGTGGCATAGTTCTGGGTGTGGTATGTTACCAAACACACCAGGTGGGCAAATCGGTGCTGGCGTAGTTACTTCAACTTTTTCTGTAGTCTGATCACTTTCCAAAGTCGTTTCGGTAGGTTTGGTAGTGCCAGAAGTCGTTGGTTCGGGAGCATCTGCAGGTAGAGTCACCTCTTCACTTTCAGAAGTCATTTCAGAACTTTCCGTAGTCGTTTCGAAAGTTTCTGAAGTCGTGGGGGTCGATTCTGAAGGGCTGTCTGGTTGTGGGGTTGATGCTTCGTCATCGGTGGGTGTTGTTGCAGATTCCGGTCCGAGAGTGCAACCGCCTTCGGTAATGGGAACGCATTCCTAGAAGAGGAAGAATAAGTAAATGATTATTTCTACTAGAACTGTAAAATCTTATAACCTTGTCGGTTACTCCAACCAGCCTTTTATTTTGTGTGGGATATCATCAAATGACCTCCCCCGCTCTGGGCGGAGTGGAAGGGCTCCAACCAACCTGTCTTACGTTTGCTGATTTGTGATCTTCCCTTAGGTAATAGGTAATACGGGCTGGTGTCCACAACTCCACGACAATGCGCGTATTTTGAGTACATCTAAGAACGCATTGGTTCTATGGCTTTTATAACTAATCATTCGCTCTTTAGCTTCCTTAATAGATTCTGATGATTGCTGTACCAGATTTCAATATTAAGAGATTTGTAAAATAAAAATAGAACTTACCTGGACCAAAGGTTCGAATTCATGTCCTTCACTACAGGTGAGTAAAATAGGTTGTCCTGCTGCACACATGTAGAAGGAACTGCATTTTGTCGGGTGGGCTACGTTGCCAAATACTCCAGGTGGGCAAATTGAATCTGGCACGGTTACTTCCTCACTTTCTGGTGCCGAAGTTGGGTCGACCGGTGCAGGAGTTGTTTCGACTGGTTTTGAAGTCGTTTCGGAACTTTCTGAACTCTCGGGAGTAGGCTCTGGTTGAGGATGTGGGGTTGTTTCCACGTCGTCGGGAGTTGTTTCAGTGTTCGGTCCAAGGGTACAACCACCTTCGATGATGGGGACGCAATCCTAAAAATTGATAATGACATTTTACCACCTAAAATAATAATGGTCGAGACAATTATTATTATAAGTGGAGCGAAAATTTTGACAATACTATTAAGCAGAAGAAGGCCAATCCCCGTAATTAAAAACGTTCAACATGAATTCGTAATCTCAGCGACGATCAATTTCAAAACTTGACAAAAACGTAGGAACTTCAGAGGAATATGGAGTTTTTTATTTTATGTTTTCTTTATCATCTATGACAGTTTTCTACTACTGGACATGAGCTTCTCGCATTACACGTCACCAAGGATGTTCTTCAGACATTCTTGTTGGACAACTACTGAACTCCATTTTAAATATCATCCCAATGGATTTGTTAACTTTAAATTAAACTGAAAAACACTGATACTGCATAAGTGCTAGCAAGGGTGTCAGCATTTAGTTTCCGAGATACCAGAAGTTTTGTACAATAATTTATATAATTTTCAGAATATCATGTCCAAATATCTGATAAAAAAATATGTGCCAATGTTCGAATTCGAATATTATTTTTTTCAATCCTTACTATTTATCGACTTTTCGAAATACCGAAACTTGCCTTAACTTATACCACTACCTGGACTCTTTTCGCTTGGACGCCCACATATATGTACATCTTGTTTACAGTTACAAAAGAGACACCACTTACCCGAACTTCAGGGCTGAACTCGTGTCCGTCGCTACAGGTGAGTAAAATAGCTTGTCCTGCTGCACACATGTAGAAGGAGCTACATTTTTCTGGGTGGGGCATGTTGCCGAAAACTCCAGGTGCGCAAACTGACTCTGGTTGAGGGGTCGATACGGCTGGTGCTGGAGTAGTGGTAAGGCGTCCAAGTGTGCAACCACCTTCTACTATTTCTACACAGGCCTGAAATAGACATTTTGTTTTAACTCAAAGTAGATTGGTTTTTCTGTATAACTTGGCAAGTATATTTGACACCTTAACAAAAATCTGACAAAACCAATCTCGCCAAGAAGTATCGTATTACTGGATTGTGGAAATCAAATAGACAGTTGCTCCAGGTAAAATACTGGTATTCAGCTGCGTCTGGTAAGACTGGAATCCCACCCCAATATAGTTGGGAAAAGGCTAGGAAGATGATTTGGGCTCGCAGCTTACAGTCTAACCGGATATATAAGCAGCCATTTCATATTTTATATGAAATGGCTGCCTATCTGACCTCAGCCTGCTAAAGTCATCATATAGTCCTCCCCAGGTGCAGAACCAATGACGTAACGTACTTTCCGAGGCACGCTAACACATCGCCTATTTCCGAACTCTGGGCTGCTACTGGGTAGCTTAATACTAGGACTATTTTTCAGACTTTTGGGCTTCTGACTACCTACGTAAGGATTTACAAAAAAAGAAGTTGATTTTTTTAACTTACCAATAACTCAGGATCGAATTCATATCCTTCACTACAGGTCAACTGTATGGGATCACCGCCAGTACACAGATAGAATGCATTACATATATCTGGATGTGGCACATTGCCAAACACTCCCACAGGACATATGGGTGCTATTGTTGTCGCATCTGTAGTCGTTGTTTCAGTAATTTCTGAGCTTTCACTAGTCGTTTCTTGTGACGATTCTGTTACCTCTTTCGTCGCATCTGTTGTTTCATACGTTGCGTCTGTGGTTTCATAAGATGCATTTGTTGTACTGTCTTTAGGTTCTTCTGTTGTAGATGGTTGTTCAGTTTCCGTGTCTTCTGTAGAATCAATTGTAGTTGATGTAGAGTCTGTTGTTTCATCAGTATCTGGGTAGTCAGTTGTTACTGACGGGTCCGTCACTTCTCCTGAATCATCAAATTTTGTTGTTGATTCCGTTGTTTCTGCTGAAGAACCTGTTGTAACATCGTAATCATCTAAAGTTGTTTGCGAAGAATCTCCAGTTGTTGACGAAGAGTCTGTTGTTTCATCAGTATCTGGGTAGTCAGTTGTTTCTGAGGGGTCCGTTACTTCTCCTGAATCATCAATTCTTGTTGTTGATTCCGTTGTTTCTGCTGAAGAACCTGTTGTTACATCGTAATCATCTAAAGTTGTTTGTGAAGGTCCAGTGGTTGGTCCATTATCATCAACAATTATGTCATCTTCTGTAGTCTGTATCAATTCTGTTGTTGTTTCTATTGTTGGAGTGGTTCGAGAGCTGAGCGTGCAACCTCCCTCTGCTATGGCCACACAAGTCTGAAAATAAACTCTAAAATAATATTGCGCCATATATGCTAAAAATTATAAACATATATGTATTTATGGAAAAATAACTTTAATTCCTACACAATAAAGTCTAGTTTAGTCTTCAGTCTATGCTACAATTTCAAACATGTGTATAACTTTTTCAATAATGCTAGTTACTCTGAAATCAACTTAATCTTTATAATAAAGTGGATATTTGTTTAATTGAAATAACGTCAATTTCAAACATAAATAATATATGAATATAATTATATAGTCACATTGATAACATATGAAATCACGCCTAGTTTTGTTTATTAATCGGCGTTCCGCCACCTTGTTTAATTTGACCCAGTAGAATTATTTCCAGAAGGTTTGTGTGTAAAACATTATATTAAACTGTTTGTAAGTTTACACGTAGCTAGTACAAATAAATAATTTTAAAACTCACCGTCAGCTCTAGATCAAACTCGAATCCTTCACTACAGAACAATTGTATCGCATTCCCTCCTGCGCACATATAGAATGAGTTACACAGTTCCGGGTGGGCAACGTTACCCCATTGCCCTGGAGGGCAGATAGGTGCTGGCGTGGTGGTCGGGGGTGGTTCAGTAGTGGTGGCGGGTCCGAGGCTACAACCACCTTCAGCAATAGGGACACAAGACTGGAAAAGAAATATGAATTTTAATAAACGATATTCCTCCTGACCAATTTGCCGCCTACTTCAAAACTCCGGACTGTTACTAAAACATTCATAATGGAAAACAAAATAACACTTCGTCTGACATAGGAATCGAATCCAGAATCACACGTTCAGCAACGCGAGACCAACGAAGCAGTTAAAATGTGAATGAATACAATTTGCATAACCTATATCGAACAAGTATGGGTGGTACTGTAGAATAGAATAGAATTTTCATTATTCAAGTGACAAAGACTCAACAAAATTGTTAGTAAAACTAAACTAAAACACAGACACTAAACAAAAACAAAACAATACATAACGATTGGTCACCGTCACGACATCCCATGAGAGACGGCACAACAGTGACCCACGTAAACACAGTCCAGGCGACTCGCAACCATGTTTAAGACACTGTTGGAACCGCCGCACACCCTGCGCACCAGGGAAGCGCATCTTTCACGCATTGTCTTTAAGTCACTCAAAACTCACCTTAGTCTCTGGATCGAACTCGAAGCCATCACTACAGTACAACTGTACTGGTGTACCATCAGCACATGTATAGAATGAGTTGCATTGTTCTGGATGAGCCACATTTTCATACTGGCCCGCAGAACAGATCGCTGACGGTGCTTCCGTGGTCACACTAGCAGTGGTCGATTCTCCGTTACTTGGTGCAGTAGTATCTTTGTCCGGACTTTCTGAAGTTTTACTACCGAGCGTGCAACCTCCTTCGACTATTAGAACGCATTCCTGAAAGAAATGAAGTTTTTAGTTAATTTTTTGACTAGAAAATATATGTCAGTAATCATCATCATTAGCAGTACTGCAACAGACATGGCAATCTTTAATTGCTCGCCACCTTGCCAAGATCGTCACTCCATTTAGTCTGGCACCCTACCATTAAAGATTCGAGCTTTACTTAAGAATACGTCTACCCCCGAAACTATCGATCCTATGGATAATATGGAGGGCTTCGGGGCGGCTACACATCGCCACATGCGAATTACCCTTGACACCGACGCCGAAGTCATCCATAAATTCCATCGCGCAAGCAAAGTTAACCGCGCAACTAGGATATATATGACTTTCCGACATCAATCGTTGGGTAGAAGCCAACCAGACAAAACACCCGTCTGGTTGGAGGATCCTTCCTTTTCTATGGAGGAGGAGTGGAGTGAACTATACACCCTGCTTCTTATGCCTTTATAGCCTTGCCACTTCAATTTACTGATTATAATTTCATTATGAGGTGACGAGCAAAGAGTGAACAATACAACAGGTACCGCGTACATCGAAGGATTGGAACAATTTTTCTGATTCTCTGATTACAATTTAAGTGTCTTCAACGCTAGAGTGAATAGGCTCATAATAAACTAGTGGGCTTTACCATCAACGACTGCATCACTGCTTACCATCAGGCGGGATCGCAGTCAAGCACTAGTTTGAAGCATTACAAAAAGGGATGTACTTTTAAATTGTCCATTTACAGTGTAAACGTTTATTTTCACATTTTCATAACATTTTTTTTTTAATATTTCCCCTCACTAGGAATTACTCTTAGAGGTTCGTGGCTAAATAATGACAGCCGCACAGGTCCATTGATCAGGTCAAGCTACGCTTGCTGCGGTTGGTCTGTGGATGGGTGAACATACATACCGAGACCCCTCCGTGCCTCGGAAAGCACGTCATTCGTAGATCTTTGACAATCGTTGCGGGTCGTCAGAAGTTCGAAAGTCTTACTACCAGTCTTACCAAGAGGTATCGTATATGTGTAACTGGGTTGCGGAGGTCAGATAGGCAGTTGCTCCATGTAAAATACTGATATTCAGCTAAATCCGGTTGGACTGGAAGCCGACCCCAAAATAGTTGGGAAAAGGCTAGGCAGATGACTAGAAATTACTCTTGTATCGTGGGTGCGTTAATAAGCGGGCGGGATCGCGTTCAAGCACTGGTTTATAACATTAAAAAAAAAAAAACAAATAACATCACATACACAAGCAGCCAGACCCGAAAATAACTACCTGTAGGCAATACAAATATTTGTTCCGAGCGGGAATCGAACCCACGACACGCACCACAGCAGTCGATCGCCCAGCCACTGCGGCAAACATGTCATCAAATATGTACTACACTTGATTTTAAAAGACT
Source organism: Busseola fusca (assembly GCA_007844875.1). Lineage (NCBI taxonomy): Eukaryota > Metazoa > Arthropoda > Insecta > Lepidoptera > Noctuidae > Busseola > Busseola fusca. Next base: position 4,190 of record VKGM01005194.1, on the reverse strand, counting down.
AATTTAACAAAAGACTACTTACATTAGATTCCCGATCGAACTCAAATCCTTCTGCACAGGTCAGTTCCAAAGGTTGGCCGTTCAGACACATGTAGTATACATTGCACAATTCCGGGTGTGGAACATTACCATACACGCCCAAAGGACAGAGGTCAGATGGCTCTACTGTAGTAGTTGCGTCCGTGTCTTCTGCAGATGTAACAGCAGTTGTGATGCCAGATTCTCCTGAAGCTATATCTGGTGTAGTTAAATCAATGTCTCCTGGAACTGTAACAATTGTTGTTGTGTCTGATTCTCTAAGAGTTGTAAGGACTGTTGTTGTGTCTGATTCATCTGGATTCGTAGCAACTGTTGTTGTGTCCGATTCTCCAGTAGTCGTAGGAGCTGTTGTTTCTGATCCGTCTGGATTTGTAGCAACTGTTGTTGCGTCTGATTCTTCTGAAGATGCTGGAACTGTTGTAATATCAGGTTCTTCTGGATTCGTTACAACTGTTGTTGTGTCTGATTCTCCAGCAGTCGTAGGAGCTGTTGTGTCTGATTCACCTGGATTCGTAACAACTGTTGTTGTATCTGATTCATCTGGATTCGTAGCAATGGTTGTTGTGTCTGATTCTCCAGCAGTCGTAAGAGTTGTTGTGTCTGATTCATCTGGATTTGTAACAACTGTTGTTGTGTCGGATTCTTCTGGAATCGTAACAACCGTTGTTGTGTCTGATTCCTCTGGATTCGTAACATCTGTTGTTGTGTCTGTCGTTTTAGGTTCATTTGTAGACGTGCCTTGATTGTACGTGCAGCCGCCCTCAGCTATTTGGACGCACGACTGAAAATGAATAAAATGGTTTTTTGATTATATAAATAAAGTGCTCCAGACAGAATTTCAGCATTACGACCCATCTTAGCAGAGACAACTTTTGACAGGGGAGATATTCTAGTGTATAAGTAGGTGCGTAGAGACAGGTGCACTCTCTCTATCCTCTCCCTCATTTTCCGATGGGACAGAAATCCAACACGACTAAAGAAACATCAGGCGGACTAAAAACGGCGGAACGTATGCACTGAGGCATGAGGGTTGATACCCCATCGTTCCCCCAACTTTCAAACTCCAGACTATTGTTGCTGTTGTTAAATCCCAATGGGAAAATACAATAGCACATTTCCTGATCCGGGAATCCAACCCAGGATTCTACGCTCAGCAGTCGCGCATGTGATCATGAGACCAACGGGGCAGAGTTTTTAGAAAGGTAAGCACCTTTTAATAAATAAGTACTAAGATTATTTGAAGGAATACTAGAAGTAAAGGTATACATATTCTATTTGTTTAAAATTTACGTTATTTCAGATAAAACAAATGTCGACTTTATTTTAATGGTAATTAAGTTGATTCCTAAGTGACAAGCACTATTGAAAATGTTTGTAGCGACGGGTCGATCGGTCAGGTTAAGCTACGCTTGCCACGGTTGGTCTGTGGATGGGTGACTATCTTTACATACCGAGACCTCTCCGTGCCTCAGAAAGTACGTTAAGCCGTTGGTCTCGGCTGTCATTCGTAGATCTTTGACAGTCGGTACGGGTCGTCAGAAGTCCGAAAGTCTGACCACCAGTCTTACCGAGAGGTATCGTATTACCCAGTAACTGGGTTGCGGAGGTCAGATAGGCATTCGCACCATGTAAAATACAGGTATTCAGCTGAATCCGGTTAGACTGGAAGCCGATCCCAACATAGTTGGGAAAAGGCTAGGCAGATGACTAGAAATTACTCTTGTGTCGTGGGTGCGTTAATAAACATTTAAAATCACATACACAAGTAGCCCGACCCGAAAATAACTACCTGTAGGCAATGCAAATATTTGTTCCGAGCGGGAATCGAACCCACGACACGCATAACAGCAGTCGATCGCCCAGCCACTGCGGCAACCATGTCATTAAATATGTACTACACTTGATTTTACAAGACTAATTTAACAAAGGACCACTTACATTAGATTCCCGATCGAACTTTTTGTTTACTTTTTTGGCGAATATGTCGCAATATTATATTAGATTATCAGCCTGTATACCAGCTTTGGTTTAAGATATTTATTTCGCGTGGTTTTTTGTATAGATTATATAATATCCCCACTGCTGGGACACAGGCCTCCTCTGTGGCTTTAACCCTCTAAGCTATAAACCACTACATGGGCCCAGTAGGTACGGGTTGCTGGATGACACATATCTTCGAATTTTAGGTTCTAGGACATGTTGGTTTCCTCACAAAATTTTCCTTCAGCGTTTTGAAAGCAGTGGTGATGAAATTAAAAATCTCGACCACCATAATCAGCCTATAACGTTCCCAGTATTGAGATAATGGGACACAGGCGTTCTCCTTGTGAGAGGGAGTGGTCCATAATTCACCAGGCCAACCCAGTGCCTGTTGGTGGATACTCATGACCTACTGGATCGGTAAGTCAGCGCAGAAACCACAAGGGCATTACTGATCTACCTTGAAATAACAGAAATAAAGGGTCAATTAGTAACTCACCTTCAACTCGGGGTCAAACTCAAACCCTTCACTGCAAAACAGTTTTATCGGTTGCTCTCCGGCACACATGTAGAATGCATTGCACATCTCCGGATGTGGAACGTTACCCCAAGTGCCAGGAGGACATATTGCGCTGATGGGAGATGAGGTGGTGGTGGAGGTGCTGTATGTGCAACCGCCTTCCGCAATGAGGACGCAAGTCTGGAAATAATTGGTGGTTAGTTTTTGTGTTTTACCCGCATAAATTTCGATCCCGTGGTAATATCTGGACCAAAAGAATCATATGTGTTAATACTGGTTATAAGCTAGTTGTGTTCCACATTTCATCCAAAACCGTTCAGTAGTTTTTGCGTGGAAGAGTGACAAACATCCATCCATCCATACAAACTTTCGCATTATACATAATATTAGTCTAGGACTGGCTCCTGCAACTTACTCCGCGTGAAATAACTTGTTTCCCGGACCTAACCCATCGCCTGCCCGCGGTAATAATACATTTCAGGTTTGAATGCCTTAGACCGCGGGGTCCAACTGCTCATAGCTTATTCAACGAAAACTAAACGGCTGGTTGACACTTCCCGGGACACAAGGACTGGCTTAAACCTTGGCCAGAGGCTAAGCATTGCCATAGAATGTTACAATGCAGCCAGTCTCTTGGGTACTTTACTAGTCGGCAGCGTTGCGGATGACTTTGTCGACGCCATCATTAAATTTGTTTAGTATATTATTAGCATAATCTGTCCATAGTGTTGCTGGAACACATAATTCCTATCTGTGAAAGGTTGTAGGCCATTCATTACCTACCACGCGGGCCCAGTGTGGGTTTGGAATGTTACATGTCTTGAGAGATATTTGATTCTAGAACATTCCGGTTTGCTCACGACACTTTCCTTCACAGTTTCGAAAGCAGTGGCGATGAACTTAATAAAGTAAAGCGCCTGTCTAAGTTCGGACCTGACCTACAACTCGGAAGTCGCAGCCATTTCCAATGAGCCATTACTTCTGTAGCTATTACGTTAATAAAAACAATTTCAAAACTCACTCCCAGTTCAGGATCAAACTCGAATCCTTCACTGCAAAACAGTTGAATGGCGTTTCCTGCCGCACACATATAGAAAGAGTCACATCTGTATTCATGGGGAATGTTGCCCCATATTCCCATTGGGCACCGTTCTGGGGGAGGCTCTGTTGTTGTCAGGGATGAGTCTGGATCCGTGTTGGATAATTCTGTCGTTGGGGAAGAGTCTGTTGTTGATTCTGTTGAATCACCCATAGTACAGCCGCCTGGAGCGATTACGACGCAGGTCTGTAAGAAAAGATTCCTTAAAATGTGTCACAGCATGAAGCAAGGTTTTATGTAATTGCCAATAGTGTATCGCGGCTGAATAATATTAATTATTAGCTGACACGTGCCCACTTCGTTGGCCGATAAACATTTTTACTTGTGATGAAATCCAACTACATTTTTTTAATATTTTGGGTTAAATATATCACACTCACAAATAACGAAGCCAATAAAAATTGGTAAAATAATTTTGAATAACAAAATCGGTTTAGTTAATCTGGATCAAGAAACTTACTAACTTTATCTCCTCTTTATAATATTTTATTTGCAGTTTTCATTAAATTAAAAACGGCACGGCTCAATGCAATATAATATAATATGTAAGAT
>VKGM01005193.1:3566-16721 GCA_007844875.1 Busseola fusca | reverse complement strand
TGATATACCTATTCTTACAAAATATTCTTTAGATTAGATAGTATATACCATGTATTTAGAGCAATGCAACAAATGTCTTGATAGGTCACTCGTTCACTCGTTGCACTGTTGCACTGCAATGTACGTCTTCATTAAAAGACTCCAATTTCCTCGAAACAATACCGGCAAGTGTTGAAACTGTATGATCTCTGGGATTTTTTCTGTGCGATCCGGCTCGTTTCCCACAACGAATTCCCTTGTGACTAAATTAATTTAAAACAATGCTATCAGTAGTGTCAACTACAGTTTTAAAAATAGATTAAAACTACTTCCAATGTACAATAAACTTGGAAATGTTGTGACATTTATTCTCAACCACTTCGCACATGACTACCACTATTGCAGTTTTATTGGTGAATAAATGATCTATTCGAGATTATTCTATTGCTGCCATTAACTTCGCAATGTTATACAATATGTTGGCAAATAGTTTTTACATTTTCATCAAGGCTTTGTCTGAGAACGAAAGAACCATCCAAACCATTTGTCTCAACAAAATATTTACGTCAAATATTCCATTTCAATTTGGTAATTGCGTCAAAGAATATATCTCTTAGAATGCTCTCAATCAACCAGACGAGTTTGTGATGCAACAAAGGAATGTTACAGTTTAAATTAGAATTCTTAAAATGCATCAATTTGACTTGTGGTAGGTACTTGTATGACGCTTTTTGAGTAGCCGTCCGATGATTTACGAATAACGTCGGCGAAGTTTTTAAAGATACCATCTATATAGTCTACTGGTCCGAACTGACGGAGGGACTCGACAACAGCTTGCACTGGTTATGTAACAACTTTATAAGCCTCATTCAATTTCGTCGATGCATCTGACTCGGCGTTTTCGTTTGTCTCTCGGAGTTCCTCAGTCGAATCGGAAACCTTTTGGAGTATTTGAGATTATCTTAATAGATTTAGATCACGTCGTGCTGGGATTTTAAGTTTCGTGACTTTGATTTTTGAAAGAAATGATGAAATATAAAAAGAAAGTCAAAAACTACGCAATAATGATTTATCTGGTGAATTTTATCGTGTTAAAGAAATTGAGATTTCATCAGACGCTTTTCACCAACGCAAATTAAATACCCATATGTGTTAACACTTTTTGGGTACTTAATTTACATTTTTTTATTGACAGTGTTCGCTCTTGACATTTTTACTATAGAGATGGGCACCCCACATGACGTCGGCTCAATTTTTGTTTGATCGAGCGATTGTCTTTTCATTATCGAACGAAGGCTTGTTATGTAATATTAATTCGATAACATCTTCTAATTTAGACGCATTCAATCGATCGTCCAACAATTTGTTTTAGATCATCGCTCGTGTTAATTAAGATAAAAAACCTACACATTATTTGTAACTGTCTGTTACTCTAAGTTTGTTTGTTAAAACTTGATTGGTGTTATCTCATCTTTTAACTTATCGTTATTATGAGTCACACTAGCTGAACAGATTCTGCCAATTGTTAACTTTATATCTCATCATATTACTTCCATGCCAAATAACTATCAAAGTCGTGTCTACTGTCTGCTGAGTCCATATTTGTACTAAAGTATCTAACACTCTCAAATGCCTTAGTATCGGTGCTTTAAAGAGCATACTTAACATTATCAGGAAACTGAACAGGTAGTTAAACCACTCTACTTTTAAAGTAGATAGTATTAGAGCGTTTTATGCAAAAAGCCATATTTATTTTATTACATTTTGATATCCTGTTGTTTTATTTTTGTCCGGCTATCCGACATGAAGAAGATTCAATGCCTCTTACTTAACGCATAATCTACTTGCGATAGTTTTGAGTGACCATTCGTAATAAAAAGGTCTAAATCTATCTATTTCAACTATATTATTAGATTTTATATCTCGATGTTTTATTCCTTTCCAGTTATTTGACATGAAGAAGTTCCAATCCAACGTGAACCGAGAGCTGCGCCGCTCATACCCTGATCGCAGGAGGCTGGAGACGCAGTGTCTCAGTGCCATTGCTTTCGTCAAATCGGACTCAGATCTCCTCGAGTGCCCTATCTGGGTGCTCATCATCAACGTCGTTGCTATGGATATGCTCAAGTCCAAGCTGCCACCGGGTAAGTGAATCATTTAGATTCTCTATGCAAATATAATTATCAGCAGGCATTAATCAATCAATTATCAGCAGGTGCATGAGAAATTCGAATAGTCATTATTCACCGTGAGTAACTGACTAACACTTTTACGATGACAAAAGCTGATACTGAAACGAAAGAAGAACTAAATATTGCTTATGGATACGAAAGGGAAAACGTTATTGAAAACGATGTCTTGGTCACTGGCTGTGTGAAAACTGAACCTAGAATTCATGTATTATTTTAAGTGTTACTACAAAATAATACATTATGTCTAGGAAATGTCGTAACATAATAAATTGGTAATAACAAAAACCAATAAAAACAGTACAGTTAAGAATACAAATTAACTTGTCCTTGCGTAATGACGTCCTATCTAATTAACATTTTTATCTATTTAAAATAGCCAGTGTGCAACAAGCTCATTATTATGTACTTTAATAAGCTAAATAAACCTAAAGTTTTCCACTGCTACAGTTAAAAATGCGATTGAAACACAATTATACAAAGTGTCAATGGCATAAAATCCGAAACCTAATCTTAAAATATTTGTGGACATACCTATAGCAGGAACATAAAATGCAAATGCAGTGGGGCGGTTTTTTACACCTCTCAAAAGATTTTATACTGAGGGCACAAAAGATACAAAAAAACAATGCAGGTTTTAGGATTAGCGATAATATGCACTTTGGTGAATCACATTGAGAGCAAAAAGTAAATTATTTTGGGCAGAAAAAGTCTTGATAACATTTTATTGCAGCAAGACAAATTAACACAACGTTATGACGTTTTTACTACGAATTTAATTATAATCACTTCATGCACACAAATCGACAATAAAATTACAACCATAATTAATTGTGTAATTATCTTTTAGTAAAGCTCCTCCAAATACTGTTCGAGTCTTTTCTTAGGCATATTGTCACACTTTGTTTATAATTAAATTAACACTATCATTACCAACTTGTTCACTATCTACATTGACATGGGCTTGAATCCGGTTGTCACGTCAGCTACCGACCTTGGCCGAACAATGTTCACTGTCACTTTCTAAGCCTGCACTTTGCAGATTATATCTTATATAATCTTGGTACTAAGTATATTGTAAATGCTAAGATGATAAGAGTTGATGAGGCCATTTTGTTAAATCAAATTTATAATTATATTGAAGCATTGTTAGATAATATTGTTAATGATGTAACTTGTGCAAATGAGCTGTTAGGTAATATATTCGTTTTTAGATTGCGCGCTTTGTGCTAGGTGTCAAACAAGAGATAATAATTTAAGAAAATAGTGAACCATGGCAACAGCGCGGTCCTTAGATAAAGTAAGCTCTACTGGAAGTTTAATTCAAAATAAAAACTGCATGAGATGAGTGTTGTTATAACTTACAGATTAAAATTAAGATACAAAAGAAGACCTACATTTTCAGGTGCCTATAAAAGATTCGTGAAATCAGACATGAAATAAACTTCATTACAAAAAATCCCCCTATTTTATGTAAAAACTGGTATGGAGATGTGACAAAAAGCTTATTAATTTTCTTTCCCAAAAATCCAATTTTATGTTAGGAGGACTTCTACGTATAAGTGGTAGGTTGGGTAACTAATTGCCTACAGCAGATGGAGTTTGATAAAAATGATGGATATGTTTCCCACGAACCATTACGGTTCATACATTGGAGGCCAATTACTTTTTAAATAATTATGCACTTATGAGATGTTGTATCTAAGCTTAATGTGGAGAGATTTGGAATAGGCTGTGCGTATCGTCACGCTGATTTCACTTACAGAGAGGGCGGACAACCTTCGTTTAGCAGTGACCATTGAGCAGACGATGAACCTGAGATAAATACGGAGCCGGAGATAGTCTTATGGAAACACAAGAGGTTCTAATAAATTTAGGGTCTTCAGAATCCATACTAATATCGGAACTATATTATTAAAACCCCTCGTAGCGGTATCTACAACGCCACATGTGAACAACCCGTCATACTGACGTCACGCAAATCCTGCATCTCGCAAGCAGAGTTTACCGCGCAATTAGCACACATACGACTTCCCAATATCAACCGTTGGGCAAGTGCCCGCCAGACACAATACCCGTCTGGTCGGAGGATCCTCCCTTTTCTATGGAGGATGAGCGAACTTTACACACTGTTCCTCATGCCTCTAAATCCTAAATTACTTGATTACTGAACAATTAAAACAAAAGTTGTCCCAAATCGTTAAGACCACAAACTTGAACGTAGTAAGCAGAAATAATACGCTCGAAATATTTATATGAAACGCAGTGTTTTATACCAACTTCATAATAAAAACACTTCCGTACTAAAAACGTTACGATATCATCACATAAGTTATTTGGTGTGGCTAGCCACGGTGCTTAAAAAACCTGCGCATGAGCAACGCATCGTTTTTGTCTTCTTTTTTTAAATATAGGCTTCATTAAGTAAAGCATGGTCAAGGTGGGCGGGTTGCGAATTTGGGAAAATATTTGTGGTGAGGTCAGTTAATGGCCGTGGAAAAATATGTTGGTAGTTACTAGATACTATTAATTTTGGAGTCCCGATGGTAAATAGCATACCTACTTACCTTGTACTTTGCCTGGAGATGAATTGTTAAATTATTTAAGAAGACTTTAAAAATATATGATTGTAAATGTCTTGTTATATTAACATGCCTGTACTTGAACTTATAATTTATTTTTATGGTTATTTAATTCATATTATTTTTTTATTGTATAGAGGCATTAATGTTCCCAAAACCTACAAACACAGATTTAAAATCAACAACGCACAACCCACACACAAACACTCGTCAATAAAATCTATACACAAACAATAGTTCTACTTTAAACCCAGCAAAAACGAAACAGGAAATAATTTTGTCTACTTCAGACAGAGCACCTATACGACTTATAAATTAGTCACAAAACCAATTAAATATCTAATAAACATACGTGAACAACGTTCTGCATATTTAGATAATTACATTTTTAAACATTACTGGTCGAATGGGTAAAAAAATCAATTTGAATATATCCTTAGAGAGAAATGTACGCCCACTATTAATCACGAACTTAAAACAAATAGTATAAACCTACTTTTACCCTTATTCAAATGCCCATAAAACGTTCATGATCATTTGTGTTCATGTTTTCCTTTTATATAAAAGTTAAGTTATAAATGTACCTTCTGGCCACGGTCCTAAATAATCTAAATCTGTTGCCAGCCACGTCGCATCGTTAAGGTTGACAGGGGCAGCAAACGATTTCACGCTGGTCGCAACAATAGCAGAGAAAATAAGCAAAATCAAGAAAAAAATTGCAATAGCAGTATTAAGGGACATAAAAGCACAATACGTGTCATGGCGAATAAATTGCCTAACACCGATATCACGGACAGAGACACATGGGGCCAGTGAAGAGTTAACTCCACCTCTTTATCTCAAAACGTAAAAATATGCCATTATTATATTGCATTGTGAACCATACTTATCTCTCAACCTACGTGGGAGTCATGACGCCTCTTATAAGTGTTTAAACATCTGTAATGGTCATTCCCTCATCGATACCGTCATCATTAACATTTAAGACAATAATGGCATTTGCTGTAATGTTTATTTTAGGTCTTTCCATAATATCATCGTTCACAAGGCCGCTGTCGAACATCAGTCACGCGTCATCAACGTTAACAGTAATTACCATTGAATGGGCGCATGTTTGCATACGTAGACGATGACTAGAGGCACCCAAAGATCTGACAATGTTACAGTTACCTTGTCTTAGACCTCCGGGACAGAGCCTCAGGTATTATGGAACAATGGGACGACCTCTACACTTATCATTAACTTACGAATATACAAAATTAAATTCTTATTATGCACAGTAATATTCTCACGCGCAACTGACAACGCTTAACCAAGTTGTATTAACCTTGAGGATATTTAAGTTTTAAGTGGGAGAGAAAAAATTAAATAGTGCGGAAAGTCCAGTCCGAAAATAAACTGATTACATGGTTCAGAGTTCTGATATTGGAGATGGCCTTAAGACCAGGATCATCAGAAGTTATATTCTTGTTGTAATTATCGTATACTCGTTCAAAAGTGATCCGGTTTTCATTGTAAGGTGATCGGCCAGTAATAATGTACAATTGACAGCCCAAAAAGACTTCCGGAAGTTTATCGCCTTGTTGTCTGATTGTCAGTATCTACTAGACGTGCGTCATCTTAAACTTTCGGTGCAGGTATCTCCGTTCCTGTTTTATTCATATGAGTGGAATTTGAATTACAGCGGGTAATTTTCTCGTCCTTTGAAATAAGCAACAAGTGTGAATCGAGGTATTATTATATATAGATAATTTTCAAATCTGATTTAGTTCCCATAGCACGCAACCGCATCAACTATGCAGAGCCTCACTTCTCAGTAGCCAGCTTATTGTTGTGCAACAATGCAATCTTACATCGATCTCAAGATGTATTGCACCTCATTTCACTCAAACCATACTGCAAATTTCTAACTAACCCCATCTAGGCAAGTTAACAGCAATTCAACATCTAATATTGGTTTTTGCACAAATCACAGTGAAGGTATGGGAAAGAAACCGCACAGCGAGAGATTCCCGTGATTTTCCACCACGGATAAGATGCGTTCATAGATTTTCTGCAGTGGTTTCGCGGTCTAGCCACTGTTTATCTGTTAAGGAACTCAAATAAATCTATTGGGTAACGTAGCTAATGTTTTCTGTATGGAAGTCGTGACACTTAAACGTGGGGACTGGTCGCTTTTGCCGATATAGCACCAAAAGTTCAACCTTCGTGTCATGGAAGTACTTGCACATTGTTATTTTGTTCATGTCTTGCTTTATTTTCATAATTAACCAATGTGTATGCATTGTTAATCGTTCGTTCGTTGTTAATCGTTAAGCGATACTTGATGGAGTAGCAACTAGCAATCCAATGCTTTTGCATACGATAAGATCTGCATAGCTCACATGTTTCTTGTCGGAGCAATTCAAACGTTCTTCATTGTTCACACCACACCTTTGCATTTCGATTTCATAACGAAGGTCGTCATACTTTTTAACTGGATCATACGAATGTAAGCATTGCCCATAAACCCATTAAATTCACTTTGAATTTGTAACGAGCGCAAATTGAATCATTAAAGGCTTGAACAGACGTAAGTCGTGACTGCTGTTATGCAAAGCTCGAATCGACGACAATAGGAAGCATGCTGATCGAAAGTGATCTGTGCATTACAGCATTACAGAGATTTTAGTAGTCCTAATTCGGAGTACGGACGGAGTTGCGATGTAATTCTACTTGCAAAATTTGGTACAGCTTGTTTGCTTTTGGTAAATTAGGTAGATATCTATCAGAGATAAAGACTCATCGACAGCGTCACAAACGCAGTTACCACGCACCTATTTTAAGAATAAGCTTTCGAGGAGGAAAATATTTTATCTTATCACAATCTTACCAAGACTACAATTCCACTCAAATTGGAGCTATGTTCAGACGCTCTTGACTCACATCGCATGCAACAAATAACAAACCGAATATAAAACCTATTTTTGTACATAGACACACGTAATTTTCTCAGCATTTAAAAACAGTCGGTTTGTGTACCTCGGCTATTAGCATTCACCTCATTGGCTGAACTAATCTGGATTCTAATCCCGTTGCGACGTGGCGTCTACGGTATTTCCAGACGCAGCTATATCTTTTAAACTTAGATTATGTGCGAAACAAAGGTTTATCGTTTCCACAACATCTTTATCATGTCGGCGCTAGAAATCTATGAAATGCTTTTCAAACAAAAGAACTTCTACTTCCTCATCAAAATTACTGTAATTGCTATGTGGAAAACCTTTTAGATTTCAATTTAACAATAATGTTTAATGCTTAGTTAGATTATCGTAATAGCAGTCTTTATAAGTGGCCTAAAATCATGTAGGTAGTCATTGTAATAAAAGGGCACAATTAGGAATAACATTTTAATATAATTGCCTTATGTGGCGTCTGAATAGACGCAAGTCATTCTAAAACATTTCCGCTCGATCATTCATTATGATTTGACGTATCTAAAGTGTAAACAAACATTTAGTACGTAGACAATCCGACACTACAGAATGATAGATGCAGTTGTCACTATTCCTCTTTTGTGCCGCACCGTCGCTCATGCAATAAATTTTATAGGCACTTTAATATTTCGCAACTAAAAGAGCCAATATTCGCATGATTTTACATTTATTGTTCGAAGATTATGAATTCAACCTTGCGGTGTAATCGTTGAGTTGGTTAATCGCGAACGATTCGTTTATTTTATGATTAGAGACGAAGGTACGAATAATGGTGAACTGAAGTGGAATGAAGACACCAGACCTTTAATGTCACATTAATAACCGTAGGTTGTTCCAAGTCGTGAAGAGGAGTGATTGCCATCCGATCTGAACATCACGAAGTTACATTCGTGTTGTGCAAGCGGCGCTAAATGTTTCCAATTGTTGTGTGTTCAAACTGTTGGATAATCTTTTGGAAACTTGTTATTATACAATATTTCAACCGTTTCGATAGAATTTATATTGTTTTATTAATATCGGAGATTAGGATTGGTTGACCTTTGACGAACTAAACCCCAGGCCGGTGTTATAAGATTTATATTAGTTGAAGGACTTGGCCATTCATTATCCAATAAAATGATAAAAATCGTTCTTACCACGTAAACATGTTAAAAATTGCGGCCCCACAATGACACTGCGTTCAAATAGCATCAGCACTTTCTGATCAAACCATTTTTTGTCAACAGTTCAAAGACTGATGGACATCAAGAACCGACCTCGCATTCCAATCCCTGATGAAGACCCATACAGCATCGCTAGCTCCAACGCCAACGGTTCAGGATCCAGCGGTAGTTCTGGAGGCTACGGAATCAATGGACACAACGGACACAACGGTGTCAATGGACATAACGGCATCAATAACAACAATGGACACGGAGTGGTAGCCGCCACCAGGGAACAGCTGATGATGCAAATGGGACAGAGGAGAGGAGAAAAGCCTCCGAAGCTACCACCCAGGGAGAATGGCTATGGGCCTGCTGATATTCCCAAGGTACGTGGATACAAAGTGAGTTATCGATTTTGGTGACCTTTTGCATGCCTTTGCACCTTGCATGTGTAAATTGTCACTTTTTGAAGTTTCAGGAACGAGAACTGAAATCCTGTAAAACAGAAAAGCAATACCAAATTATGTTATTGCAGGGTGGCAGGAAACATCGACTCGCAAACTCTAACCATATCATGATTCTGAACCCCCGGAGCGTAGAAATTATTGGTCGGTTACTTAGAAAAAAAAAACGCTGTTTTATCATAAAATAAAAAAGGAGAATTCCACACATTGGCACCTACGCGATCAAAATTTATGGAAAAAGATTTTATTTTATAAGCTACGAAAAATTTCAATAGAGAAGAGAAGTTCAGAATCGTATACAGACTTCAGCAACTCTAGCTACCCGAAACTGTAAAATTTTCGCAATCAACCTTGAATTTTAATGCTTTAGTGATAAGGTTGAAAATCTAACAAAGAAATTTGATAGATTGTAGTAGCTTGTAGTGCTGGAGACTGATGGAATTCATGGTAGCTTGCGCGGTAATGTACCTGCCACCCTGATAGTTACTGTGTTGTTCGATAAAGAAAAAGCTGGATTTGCTCATGTATGTATCGTAAAAGGCAACTTTGGCGTAAACAGCAATAGTCTTTTGTCTGGTAACACCAACATACCTACTTCGATTAATGCCTGCAGCGCTGTAAAGCAATATCCCTTTATGACCGTTTATAGCGGTTTTCTTGCAAGCTATATGTCAGAAGTGTGCATTTATGATGATCACAATGTATTTAATCAACTCGATGGTAAAATTAAAGTCAATAAACATGTAGCCAAAACATAGGGCAGACAATACTTTTATTGAACGAAAATTATCGTTAAATGAATGTTAAAAATGTTGTACTGCGCATAAATTGTTGTGATTTGGTTTATCAATAACCAATGGTATCCGATTAAGACTTGACAGTTTGTCGCAATAATTGTGCGATAATTTTCATTCCAGAAACCGACCCTCAGTCTGCTATTGCAAAAAACAATAAAAAACGCTAAGTCAGTACAAAATCCGGTAGCAAGAACACGTGTATATAATTTCATTTTCAATGGGTCATTTTATAAGTTTTGCCCTTCGTGAATTAATTTAATAGGATATGATTTACGAGGCCCACAGTTTCATGATTGAATAATAATAAACTTGAACCCTCAAGTTCTATTTCGATATAAAAGGTAAAGTGCGGTTTCGCATCGACAAAGTAATTTCCGAAGTGAAAATTGCATTAAGAATTATTTTTTCAGTTTGTGCACCAAGGGTACTTTTGAGATGGCATGGCTATTTTTATTACGATAATTTACATGTAATTTTTATTACATCTGGTCTTATAATAAACATTACCGCCTGCGTCTGCGCTTGTGATCTTTGTATATTTTATGTCGCTGATTATTCAGGTTCTTTTAGATGTTGTTTTGACTTTTTTAAGAGCAATTTGTACATTTCCGTCGTCTCCAAGTGTTGGCCGCGACAAAATGTTTTAACAATAATTGTCTTAAAAGTCAATCATTTTTAACTTGTGATGTTTATGTTATTACTATTCCGTAGTATCATAATATTTTCTTTATTCAGTATACAAGGTGCAGTTTTTCATCCTCGTCAAATTTCACGTGGCTGTTATGAAAGGCATAAATAATCAAATTTAATTACCATTCCTGGTCAATAATTAATACATATCTACTTGTTTTTTTACTTATTTAGGTTTTTATTTCCCACCTATGATGATTCTCTTAAAATATTACATAATTCCGCACGAAGTAAACCACAGCACCCACACTATTATGTTTATTATTCCCAAAATTCAGATAAGGAATAAGCAACAAAATTGAAAGCCATTAATCTTTGTTAGCTCTTAATGTACATTTGATAAAACTAAAGAATATAAAGGCACACAAAATCAGCCAAGTGATAAAGATACGATTTATGCAAATTGAAATGCAAAAATGTCTCCGTATAAATAATGGGTGACGATTGTAATCAACAAATAACTCACTTGAGAAATATGCTCCGTTCCCTAATAAGACTTTATCAATCAAGACGAAATCAGGATCGTATGTCAGCTTAACATCTTATGTTCTCAAACATATTCCAAAATAATTTCAACCAAAGGCACGTACAAGGACAAAAAGTATTTAAATCAAAAGCTTAAGTCCTGAGATGATTTCGAATTCCAATTATCTTAATCCTTTCTTTCATTAAATGTTATTAAATATCTGCTGAATTTAGAAATATACCGATTTAGCAACCTTCCGTATTTGGAGCCTTTACATTAACCTCATTCATGTCAATTTTAGCATGTACTTGTTTATTCTGCAAGTCATTTATTTTTCAGTCACCATCAAATTGGCTATTTCTATAACACAAAGGATCACATTTATCATTTGATTGTGTTTAAAATAGATTGCTTAATGGATACAAATTCGATATAATGCGAAGCAAATGGTAATAAATTAATCGCAATACATCATCATTGCTTCATTTAGAACCACCAAATTCTTAGAACAATTTGATGCGCCGGTTGTCCAAAAAAAAAATTGGTAGGTAACTAATGTTATTACCAAGTAACTCGTACATCAAAGAGTAATCCAGAGTTGTAACGTGGCTGTCATGTATTTATCTTTTCACGTCAATAATTATTTCTTCCACGACAAAACGTATTCATCTATCATTGCGTAAATCAAGTCTCTAATCATAACAATTGTAAAGATATAAACATCGAGGGAGGTGAAAGTTCAATCCGATTAACGCCTGTCGGTTCCGACTTGTTGTCAGATGATTGTGGACACACGCTATCGCAACTGTGTAGAGTGGACAATGGTCGGCCCAGCGGGAAAGATAACCCTGACGTATCTCACATCTCATCGCCTCCCAAGATAAATGATAGCATCTACATAGTACAGCCGCGTCGGCTTTTACTCTTTTATTGGTTTACCTACCTAGTCTTTGCTTTTGACACCATACAAATGAACAATGTCCTTTGTGTGTCTGTTAAGCTTCAGTTCTATGCCTGCCAGGTGTTTATTAAGAAAATATATCGCGTGAACCGATATGTCTTGCCAGGGTGGTTTCCATAACCTTTATTTGATAAGATCCTGCTCCTATGAGTTTTATATATCACGATTCTTTGTTTTTTGATGCCATCTTTGGTTCGTTACAAGGTAATAGATTGTAAGGCGCCCACACGTTCATATTATTGCATCTGATTTTTGTTTCGTGTTTTATACGTGAATTACTTGCTTTTACATGTTTCTTAGGCGCAAGTTGTGTTGTTTAGTGGACATATTACAATGTAATTGGGTTCTGGGTGTTCCTTTAGGCGCTATCTGTCTCTTATGTCACCAGAAACGTTTTAGAATATCTAATTCAAAACTTTACGATGCTGGTACATTTATTCCGAACACGTGATGAAAATATTTTTAGTTATTAAATATTTCACTGTTCTTAAGTAAAAATGTGATGAATGGTGTGTGAATGTGATGTGATACAAGTCATACTGTATATTTTAATCAATATGTTCGTTATTTATTTCACAGCCTGATTATGACGACATAGAAGGACACGATGGTCGCATGCCAACACAGTTCCCGAGAGGCAAATCAGATAAGGGCAAAGACAACAAAAAATACGGTGAGTCAAACAACTTCGATGAATATTATTGGAATAGAAGCAATTTCTCAAAAGGGCTAACGCAAACAGACGCTGTAAATGAAACAAAACGATGAAATTTTACTTTTTTTTTGACGTGACAACGTCTTAAATTAGGTTGCGGCTGGGAGTCACTTATGAAAAAGTGTAACGCTCGGTAACGTTACGATGAGTCACCGAACGAGAGAGAGGCCCGCCGAATGCCTTGCGTCTCTC
>VKGM01005177.1:2508-20023 GCA_007844875.1 Busseola fusca | reverse complement strand
CGTTACCTTCCAGGTATGCCAAGAGGCGCGAGTTCAATACATGCTCCATAATCTTGCAGAGTATGGAGGTTATTGAAATCGGCCGATAGTTGGTAGGATCGGCACGACTACCCTTTTTGGGCACGGGTTGCACGTTGGCAAGCTTCCTGGACTTGGGCACTATACCAGTTCCAAATGAGAGGCGATACAAGCATGTCAATACAGGAGACAACTCAGGTGCTCAAGCCTTGAGAACATTCGCTGGTATACAGATGGTATACCAGCGAATGTTCTCATTGGTCCACTATCTTTATTCAAATCCAGACGACACAGTGCTCTCAGAACCTCCTTGTTTCTAATACGAACCTCGCTCATCGCCGTGTCGCAGTGAGGCAAACTTTGTGGAGTAGCACTGCCAGTGTCAAGACGTGAATTTTGGGCTTAAAGAGATGCAAAGGGACCTGCTTTCTCACTCTCCATATGAGCCAGTGATCCATCAGGCTTAACCAACGGAGGCAGTGTGGGCCGACAGAAGTTCGCTTCGACCGATTTGGCAAGGGGACAAAAAGATTTGATACCGGAAGCTGAGAGCTTGTTGCCAATATGGCTTAAGCGCCTTTTTTCTTTTCTCAGTTTTTCGGTATTATACATACGTTGTAAGCAGTTGCAGATACAAGTTTCATTTCATCCAATAAGCGCCACGAGTAGCCACAAGCGTAAAGTTCGTATCAAGTTAAATGACTGTAGATTTAAGACCAAGTAAAACGTCTTGTAACGCCCGCTAACTTCACAATATCTCAGCAAATTAAATCCAACAGCTATTAATGGTCTTAAAATCAAGCAGACATAAATTACATTCAAACTCAGGAAAACCTTGTAAAATCAATAATTGTAAAATTTTGATAGTGTTATAATTGAGTATCCAGTTTACGAAGACCCATAATAAACCACAGAATAAAGTGAACGTTTAATGAGTTGCAAAGAGTTACGCTACGGGCGCAGGTCAGCTTACCTTGGCCGGCCGTCCAGTGGGTAACCGTTTCTTCCTGACAAGTAAGACGGCTACTTGCGACATTTTATTGGAAAACTTTATGTGGAGCAACTCCAGTGCTTTATTCTCTTACTTTGGGGGCATTACCGACGAACGAGAGTCAGGAGCATCGTAAATAATACCCGCTTGAAGAGGATTTATATTAAATGCGTTACTAAGTCACACCTCGTATATACTCGTACGAAGGTGTGTTACAATAAGTACGGGAACAAACGACAATAATAAAAATCTATCTAGGTATAAAACCGCACCACCATTTGTAAATATACATTTTTAAATTACACTCATTGATAACATTAAAAATATATAGGTTTTATTATTTACGAAATGATCCGAATAAATTTAGATGATTTAGATAGCGAAATTACGGAAGCACTTTGGGAAGAATTTCAATTCCATTTAAAATACTATCTGACTGAAAGGTAATTTACCTGTAATATGTATTTGGTTTGAAGGATAAATAAAGCGAAACAATTGAATGTTACAATAAGTTAGACATGGAAATAATTTTTGTATGACTAGTTGCGCCCCGCGGTTTTACTCGCATAAGTTTCGACGCCGTGGAAATATCGGAATAAAACTAATCTATCTGTTAATTTTTGTTATAAACCATATTCTGTGTGCCAAATTTTAACCAAAACCGTTCTGTGGTTTTTTGCGTCAAAGAGTAAGAAACATCCATCCATCCATACATTCATACATCCTCACAAACTTTCACATTTACTATATTAGTAGGATTAGTAGGAAGTAGAAGTACATTGTTAAAATGAGACTACAAAGAATAACAAAAAATTTGTAGATTTCCAGCACTACAAACAAACACCTGTGTATTTGCTACAAACAGTTTTATGGACGATCTATTAGATTTGAGAGGCAGCCCAATATTTATGTAACGAATGTCGCCCCGTACATAAAACATTGTTCTATTTGAGTTTACGAGGATGAGCGGTGAAAATAAAACGTTTACAGTATTACGGATGGATGGGACTGAGTGTTTTATTACGAATATATCCTTCCCTGACGCAAACTGTCCCGGAGAAATCTATCATAGTAAAAGTTGTTCTGGAAGTTGGCACACAGAAGTAAGGATGTTGTTCAGGGTGACGCTGTGTGTGTGTGTATGTGTGTGTGTGTGTCATTTAATTAAGAATTTTATAAGTCGAACTTTTGCGGGAAGTAGGACAGGCCGCTAAGAAATATTAGTTTCTGTACAAAATGATGGTGCTGCATCTGAAGGTGGGTTTCGCGGAAATATATGACTTCCTTCAAATATTTCTATGGAGCATCTTTAATTTTCTTTTCATAGAGTTTTAATTCACTTCGCTCTTCTGAATTACAGTAGATTAATAGATAAAATGTTGAATTTAAATTCCGATAATCACTATCACCAGACGACCATCAGTTCCTGTTCGGTACCGCAGGCGACTATACCTAGCTCGACTATTTGCCGTTCAATTTGGGTTACATCAAAAACTGTGTCTCCTTATCTCCGGGTCTAGCCGACAGCCCCGGGAGGTGCTCGTGAGTTATAGTAGAGCAACAACCTTCTACTCAGATAACACAACGAGAGGTATTGCTGATACGTCCTCTGTGAATTGTGTAGGTACCTACTGTGTATTCCATAATATAAACTAAAGATTATATCTAAGAAAACCAATAATATTTTATGATGTACTTGACAGAACATGGTATAAACCAAGCCTCGATCTTAAACGATACGATACGATAACGAAAGATCGATACGTACCTTAAGTAAATAAGTAGTCCTTTTGTTGTACGGCGTGAGATAACGCCGTGCATTAAAATGACTTACGAGTACGTCTCGTACGTATCGTACAGTATGTATAGCGTGTGACCCAAACGCGAAGAAGCTAAAATAGAAGAAGTGACTCACGGCTTCGATAAGCGGCTGTTTAACCCATTATTTATTGAAACTTACAGAAATAAGCTAGTTCTGCAGGTCACCTCTAGACACAGTTTATCTCTATTTGAGTCTCGGTAGCTAGCTTGTTTAATTCGTCTCGTTCCGATCCATACGGCCCCAAGCGCGGCCGCCAGCGCACTATGTTGGTATATACATTATGGATAGATGCTGTAGATACACACATGAATATTGAAATCCAGTCTAGTGGACCGTGATCAGGAATCCGAACGCTGATGTCGTCTAAAAATGACAAGGCTGGAAACAAACAAATTTGGATAAACCCAAAGTTCCTTTTCACAAACGCTCATAATTATAAAAACATTTTCTCCCACTACTGAATGAATCAAAACCCCAGCAGGTTGACCAGATCAGCGCTCATACATTTTACTTTCTCATCTCATCGACGTTGTGGCTATTTATCGCTATCCTGGAACTACCAATAACCCGTAATTACTTATTTAATATCAGCCTCAATTAATTCCTTATCAATAAAGACCACACACATTTAGTAATTGCTACCTAATATACTCAACGAATCTCCCTATTATGACGTATATAAATATAATTTTAACAAGCCCCGCATGGCAGACGTAATCACTTGCTCATATACAGTCAGCTTCAAAAACATACGAGAAAATTAAACTATGTCAATTATGGTCAGAACGATAGTGTTCGTTTACGTACTGTGTTGATTTTGAAACACATTTTTCTCATTTTTGTTTACATTCATGTGATGGTCACAGTAAGTCATAAAAAGATAAGTTGTGATGATTTTTCTATGAAACTGTGCGAGTTTATGGATTGTTATGGTAATGTTTTAAGGTGTTCGGATCATGTTGAAAAGTCTACTCGCCCCAATATTTTTGAAGCTGACTATACATGAGCACAGAGCCACGTCCTTCTCGGAATAACTACAATCTACCTGTGTCTAAAGGATTTGTGTCCGCTCTAGATCCAGCTCGCTAGCCTGGCTTCTATTACATTTGTGCCAGTTTCAATGGCGTTTAAGCAATATGACTGGAATGTATTACAGGAATAATACCGCTTTGGGAGAGCTATTGTTGACCTGTTGTGACCACGTCACAGTTGTTATCTGGAGTATGTTGTGAAATAGGGAAAGAATTTATTATGACAATTTGTTTCAAAATACCGCAACCACTTAGCGTTAGAGTAGACTGCATAGTTGGTTGCTCGTTAGAGTAGACTGCATGGTTGTTTGATTGTTAGTGTAGACTGCATGGTTGTTTGCTCGTTAGAGTAGACTGCATTGTTGTTTGCTCGTTCGAGTAGACTGCATGGTTGTTTGCTCGTTAGAGTAGACTGCATGGTTGTTTGTTTGTTAGAGTAGACTGTATGGTTGTTTGTTTGTTCGAGTAGACTGCATGGTTGTTTATTCGGTATAGTAGACTGCACAGTTGTTTATTTGTAACAGCAAACTGCATGGTTGTTTGTTCGCAAGAAGCCGCTCGAAGTAACTTTTTAAATGAATAGTTGGGGCACATTGGACTGCCATGGGCTACGCTGATTCATTGCTCCTAATTGTGAAATGAATACTATTATAAAACGGCAAAAACCAAACTTTGCCGTATCTACCCTACAATCTTACACACTTATTTACATCATAAACAACACAACTCGTGCTAAGCACTGTAAACTAAAACTGAAATGGCAGCTTTGGACTCCGTGGAGAGGCATGTGAAGAGGCTAATTGGTGATCCAGATTTGGTTAAGTCCAATCTCCAAAGCCGGGAGAAGCGACGGGGGAAAAGGAGCACAGGCGTAGCGTAGCCAGCCTTTCGGTGTTCTATAGAATGCATTATGGAGAGTGTGCGCGGGAAATACATGACTTAATTCCGCCATCAGCGTTCCATCATCGGACGACCCGTCGTACGGCGAGTATCCATCCTTGCGTTATTGACACCACTACGATCCGGACGAAGCGATTTGCTTCGTCTTTTATACCGCGTATATCAAAGGACTGGAACAATTTGACTGCGGCGGTCTTCCCGTCTGATTACAATTTAAGTGGCTTCAAGGCTAGAGTGAACAGGCTCATTATAAACTAGTGCGCTTTACCTGCAACGATTGCATCACTGCTTACCGTCAAGCGGGACCGCGGTCAAGAACTAGTTTATAACATAAAAAAGCTAGACACGTCAATTAAGAGTAACTATATATAGAACACGTGACTTGCTCATTAGTGGCAGTCCCGGGTTCGATTCGCGGAGCTTGCGGTCATACACCACGTGCACCTCACCATGAGGACTTCCTAATGGGCACCGCGCCGATAATTGTACAACTTTAAAGGAGTAGTTATTAACAAAGTCGATGAACTGCGGTTGGAAGGGTTTTGTTCGTCGGAGCCATAGAGCAATTGCTGTATGGTCGGAGCGAATCGGATTCTAGGAGAGATGGAAATGGATACAAAATCATGTATCAATAATTACAAGGATATAAAGTGAACCTGTTCAGACTCACTTTCCTATAGCGTTATGTACGAGTTCAGACTATTTTTTTTTGTTTGGTGTTTTTTTTACAGTTGAAATATAAATAGGACCAAAGTTATTTAAAAAGATAGATAAAATTGACCATTCTCCCCCTTTATCTCCGAAAACTGAGCCTAACGTTTTGATAAAACTACGGAAAATAGTTTTCTACTTATAGATTACACAAAAACCTATAAAAGTCTATCGCGTTTTAATAACATGGTAAACATCTCAATATAGTGCGAACAAATTCGCATTTGCATTTATTCCAACTGAATTGATATAAATAATAATAATAAGCCCACAGGGCAGCAGGTGGCGAGCTGTTGGGCAGTAGCGACACCACGGACCCTATCTCCCGGGAGAAGTCTTATTCCTCACCTCTGGCTTGCCTTTATTGGCCGACTGGAGTGAACAATGACGAGGAACAGAGCTCCCACCTCATTCTTGCCTTTATTGGCCGGCTAAACGTACTTGGAGGAAGGAAGTATTCCAGTAAGATGCTGGTAGGGATCTTGGCCGAACTTCCGGGATTGTCCTGATAGCTGCGGAATACCTCTCCACTCCTCAAGCCCTTCAATATATGTAGCCCCCGTGTTGCTACTACATTGGCGAGATTGTTTCGAGATATGTAAAAAAACAAATATATAATACAGTTAATTTAAACATTCTTACAATAACCTTAAGATTAGTTTAACATAATAAATATTTGTGTAACTTTTGCTAACATTCCATTTCCAACATGTGTTTACTACAAATTAAGTTTGTTCATATGGATATACTGTCATGTCGTGTCAATCAGGTCAAGTGCCAGGTATACAAACTGCACAGATTAAAAAAAAAGGATTGCGACTAACATAGTCTATAACATAGGTTTTTAAGAGAAACATTATGGATCAGTCTGTAATAAATGATTGTTATTATTAGACACATACGAGTAGATGTAGTCGTCTTCTTCACTAAACTTTCTTTCATCAATGTCTGTGGAGATATTTACAGCGGCGTCATTGTGTTCCGTTGTGATTCCCTCATCTATAGCGTGTTATCTGTCACCGAGAGAAACTATACATATCAGAGTCTATATTCAGAGCTATCTAGCCTATCGTCCATTGCATTCAATAACCCCGTCTGGTGGAGCGAACTTATTGTATGAACTGTCCCCACCGGCGGGGTAGGGGAGCAGGGCCGCATTGGGTGCATTGAGTTAAATGTTTAACAGCGTCACAACGAGTGTATTGGTATTTGGTATTGCAAGGCAATCTTATTTGAATCTTACCAAGACACTTGTCCAGAGCAAGCAGTATACTTTCTCCTAGCTCCTTTACTTGTCCCTCACAAGACGTTTATAAAACACACGTGATTAGACGTTTAGGGCTCCCTACCTCAAAAGGATTTATATGTCTATATTTTTTATATAATGTATTTTTGTGGTTTACCTATAAATATATGTAAATAACGATAAAACGGAACCCCTATGGGATAACTTCGTTGTCCGACGGTCTGTTCTGTCAGTCAGCTATAACCCTTTTTCTCAGTGACTTTTTTAATACTCGCAATGAAAATGAAATTAAAACCTAAAAGATACTTCCCGTTTACAAGGAACAAAGTCTCACGGCCCAAGTAAATGAAAACCAGTTTTAAGTTTGTTTTTGGGATATAATCAACTACGAAACCTTTAATCATGTGCGGTCCAACACGCACTGGCCTGTTATTTTAATTGAGTTCCATACTCAAAGGAATCCCATATATAAATTGGTAGCTGACCTTCAACTTCGGTCCATCCCTGAACAGTCTACCGTCTGGCGCACCAATCACTGTGAAAGGATACTATCTGGTATTAGGCCGCTCCCCCCCTCGTCTCTTCACCGCGCCCATCTGCAACGACCGTTGCAATATTCATCATCACGTAAACTTGGAGGGAATACCTAACATACACGTCTCTCAATGAAGTAATCACGGAGGAGGGCGCACGCACCGTTTGGATGTTAAGACTGAAGACGTGCGCGTCTCAGAACAGAACAACTCCTACAATATATAGTATTTACATACATGTGTAGTTAATCTATAGATACTAAACATTTAGACATACACAGGTATCATCAAAAGTCGCTTTTCGTATCTGTCTGTATTACCGCGTTGTGCTTTTAACCTCCACAACGTACTTAGATGCACACGAAAGTATTATGTGTATAATACATTCATAATACACTTACATATCTAAAAAAAAAATAATCTCAATGTTTTGTCAAGTCGCAACAACCGTCCGAGGCAAGCACGGGTCGCTAGTGTTGTATAGTACTCGATGGAAAAAAAGAAGGGCAGGCTCATCGTTACCTATCAGCACCACGTATCAGCACAACACTTTATTTACCGTCTATGTCACCGTAACGAGTTCGCGTAGTACGAAATAAAAATAAACGTTATTCTGTGTATTCTTGAGGAGAGGCTGTCCTCCAAGAAATTATGTGATCAGTCGGTATTTGTATATTTACGAGTACTAAATTCAAGTGTTTTACTAATGACTCTAGTACTAAACTAAGTCAGTAAAAGAGCTTACTATCTCAAAGCTGCTTACCCGTTAATCACTTCACCGTACTGCAAACTCGCTGGTTCGCGTTTACTACACATTTTTATACTCGCTATGAAACTTTCATTAGGTTTTTACGACAGACCACCCCACTACTTCAGCCAGGGTTGGAAGATATGTTAGTAAAAACTAAATGATTAGAAATGATCTAAAAGTACCGATGTATAGCTAGTAAAAAATAATTCATCTCACGAATAACTTTACTCAAGCTAGCAAACAGATCGATCATAACCCTAAAGCATAGCTCGATAAGAAATTTTGTGCAAAACTTGCAATTACATTTCTCTATAAAACTATATTTTACTCTGCTGCTCAATGTTTCCTTTTTGAATGATTTTCAAAGCTGATAAGGCTTTCAAATGAATCACTAGGCTCTGTTGATCAGTAATTGTACAATGTCACTTGAAATGAATTAAAGAAAACCAAGATGGCGCCATTAGCTGCTATTTAGGCCACGCACCAAAATAACCTTGTAGAACTATAAATGTGCTGCCATGCCCTGTCAACCCTGTCTCCGCATCAGGGTTACTCCATCGTGGATCACAAATGCTTCTTGACGTCGATAACTGCCAAATTAATTGCAGGTATAATCGTAACATGCGCTCCCCTTGAAGCGTCGCTGTGACAACCATGTTTACGATGTTTTGAGATAATTCGTATTAAGTGTGGCGCGATTAGGTGGGGAATACGCTAGGTGCTTCAAGTCATTTAAGATGATAATTGGAAGCGTATTTAGAATAAGATACAATAAGCAAGATAGATACAATAAACAAGATCATGATGTACGTCAATGACTATATTTTGCGACATATGTCTTGTATTTCTTTCCTAAAGCAAAATATTTCAAAGAAGTATTTTTTCTCATATCTGAATTCTCATCTGTCGAGTAAACAGTTATTCCCTGGTATCATAATAGTTTTTGTCTGAGACGGATTTGTTTAGGACTCGAGCAGTCTGTAATAGAATCGTTGATAAGAGCATCATTCCGGCGGTCTGACGGCCGTCCGTCCGGCCCAGTTCGGCCGCTATCGAGATCCAATATCGTTCGACCGGCCGGCACGCCACGGCTTCATACCAGACCTTATCTTTGATAGATACCATTTATTTTTATTGAACCTATCCCACACAAATATATAATATGCACCGTAGTTGAGGCAAAAAATGTAAACGTGGATCTATGATCAAACTCCATGTCCGTATTGCCTGAAAGCCAGATTTTACTGCGAAATTAAACTCTTTAGTCAACAGTATTAAGGCCGTAAGCCAATAGGACTTAAGACAATTAAATGTTTAGCTTAAACACCAAAATATACTCGTTCCTACTGGCGGCATTTGTGAGTTTAATCAGTTTATCTACATTTGGTATTTAATGTTTAATTTAAGGAACAATCAAAGGAAGTGCGAGAGAATAAAGTTGGGCAACTGGAGCGTGAAAGTGAGTGTTGGTTACGTCACGCAAGGTCGCGGCCGACGCGGGCAGCTGGCGGTCAGGGGACGTGTCGATGAAAGTCATCACTGTGTTAAGTATCTAAGTTAGTGACTGAAAAGAGTTTTGGTAAATTAGGCAGTTGTTTGATTAGGTAGGAGCAGTGGTGGCCCAGTGGTAACGGCCGCGACTTACAAGTTGTAAGTCGTAGGTTCAAACCCCGTCAGGCGCTTTACTTTGTGTAAATTATTTCATCGCCACTGCTCTCAAAACGTTATAGGAAAACATCGTGAAGAAACCGGCATGTCCTAGAATCAAAACTTCGAAGACATTTGACATCTACCAACCCCACTGGGCCCGCGTGGTGGATTACAGCCCACTGCCTCTCACTGAGAGGAAGCTTGTGTCCCGGCAGTGGGAACATTATAGGCTGATTATGTATGTATGTATGTAGGCAGTTGAGCTGATGTCCAATGCCACTTTTTACAGGTACAGAATTTAATAGGAGATCGAATCAAGTGCATCCGTCTACATTCTTTACAACAATCGGGCAATCGAAATGACACGACATCACTGAAAAACATATCATCTAGCAAAATTATTGTGCACTTCATGAAAATGTTTGAAATATTTGTTTCTCCCATCGACAGTCGCGCGTTCCTAGCGGCGGTAGTGGCAGGGCGCGAGTGTTCCCGCGGGCGTGCTGCCGCCGCCGCGCCAGTTTGCCGCGATCCTTATGTAACGCGCCACGGGGACGATTGCCTAGATTGGATCCCCCAATATCTAGCCCCGACTTATTGCTCCACAAGATTTGAATACGCTTGTGCGGCATTCAAAGATTTTCAACTGTTTCTAGGAAAGTGTAAAGATCACACCGATTGTGTGGAAGACTCTTGTTTTTATTGAAAACGAAAATTGAATGGGATACCTAGATCGTAGATTCCTTCACCGAATTCGCAACTAGAGCTTCTCGTCTACGGTGTTTATTACGATAGGGTAACACGTTTGTGAAAGAATCCGTTAAATAAAGATATGTTCAACGGATTCTTTCACAAACATTTTTGGGCAAGAAATGTCTGTACAAAATATTTCCACAGTATTTGCATATTGTTTTCATTTCAACGGAAAGGAACTAACTAAGCGAAAGAAGTCATTACACGTTACTCATAAACCGCCGAAGGCAGCAAATGAGAAAAAATATCTATTGTGGAGCAGGAAATGGCATTCTTGTTGCAACTGCAGAGCCGCCCCGCGGTTTAGGGCCCGCAGAATATTCACTGCGTACAACAAACTGACGGATACAAAAACATAAAAAAATGTTTTGGGAAACCGACAACTTTGCAAACTGGATAAAGACGTTTTATAATGTAAGGCTTGACGGTAGTCTCAAAGAGATGTCAGCACATCATGATGGGGTCCACTTGGACCGATGCCTGCCAGGACCGTGGGTTGTTCGAAAGATACCGTGGCCCCTGACGCACAGGCAAATGAAGGAACATGGGTGGGTTTTAGTCAGTAAATACAGACACGCCCTTCCACAAAAAGAAGAGCGGGAGAGGTCATTTTAATGATGTCCCATCCACAAAAAAAAGGCTTGACGGTTCTGGTGGTTCGTACTGGTATCCACATGCCTCTAAGGGAAGCCCTAACAGTACTATGTTGCAGAGTTAAATAGAAGAAAGAAAAAAACGTTTATTTGCGGTAAACATGACGCAAAAAATTACAAAAATAAGAAATAGTTGAGGGAAACATGCGTCACATCCACACAAAACGGCTGTCGCTCAGCATTATGCTGCGACCCTATGCAAGACAGAGTCCCAGCGCTGGTTTTAGTTTTGTTTTTTTTTTTTGTTTTAAATAAGCTGCTTATCTTTTAAGCCACCGACCTTAATTGAAAGAGGGAAATTGCACCAGACATACGAGCATATTACTTCTCATGTATGTCTACAGCATGTATCAGAAGGTGTACTCATATTTAAGGGACACATACAACAAACTGAACAACTTTCGTAACATCATGAAAACATCACGAAAAAAAATTAAAGGAAGGGTTTTTTTAATGCGTTAATAAATAAAAAGAAATTTCGATGTTTTATCAACTCAAAAAAGCATGCGAAGCAGGGGAGGGTCGCTAGTATGGTGTATGCAAGTGGCTCTTCTGTACCAATTTATTTCATAGTTCTCCAAGCCGTGTAGTCTAGCTACAGACCATTGTTGCGTGCAAAGAATCCTCCGATGGGCCCTACCAGCCCCACCACCATAGCGCACTGTCGTTTTACTTTAATTTCCCGTCCGTCTGTTTGTGTGTGCATTGCGGCAGTCGAGTAATCACTGTGTAGCCGACGGCGGCCCCGCACTGCTCCCGATGCGAACATTGTAGTAAAGCCTCTTTTATAAAATATAAGACCAGGATCCAGATTGCACAGCTAAACTTACCTCCATTATATGCATGGTTAGAAGCGCGACTTTATTTAAAGTTAGTCCTAGAAATTAATCTACAAGGTCGAACCGCCTAAGTGGAATTCCAGACAAATTTTGACAATGTATGTACTTATCGTTGAATTTTCACGGCGCTACGAGTACTCCTACTTTGCTTTCCTTTAGAAAGGCAACTAATTACAATGACGAAAGGGTTGTGACGATAATACGAACGGAGAAAGGGGTGCAACAAATAAAATGCAGAACGGTGGGGGTTCGCGGTTCAATTTACATGCTGTAATAATACCTCACTTTCTGTATCTTTTACTCGCACACATTCATTCTGTTACTTGAAACTTTAAATAGGTTTTGCGATAGCGCCCTTATTTCTCCTTTAATTCGCTGCTTTCCCAATTAATGCTTTGAGCATGTTTGCGTCAATTGTGTACAAATTGTTAAAAAAAGCAGCTAGTGCACGAAGCGAACTACATGTCTGACATTGCTGCGAGATTACGTGAGAGTGTGTTACAGGTTTTAATTAACTTTTCTCTAAAGGAATCGCTGTACATAATGTGCCGCTGGAGATTAGAAATATATATAGAATATTGTTACTTTTGTTTTCGTACGAGGATATTTAAAGAGAATCAACTTGATTTTATTAAAGCCCGATTTATCGATAGTCACGTAATTGGTACCAGAGGAATAAATATTGCGGTTTGACAGTTTTTCTTGACCATTTGTTTGATTTGTTGAAGTCATCTGACTGTTGGACAAACAGCCTTTAGTTGCACCGGTATTAAAAGCCCACAATAGTTTAGTATTAGTTTGATTTGCCTTTAGCTTGCTCCTTTCGTAGCACTCATGGCGGAGGGTTGTCTAAGTCTGCGGCGCGCATTTCACGCGCGTTCGAGTGCTGAAGTGCGTTATTACTTTCATGTCAGCCCTCGGCGCGGGGTTCGGTTTGAGAGTCGCTGCAGTATGAGGGATTGTGCAGTTCGGGGACTGCCTGCAATAATGTACTTTTTGCTCGTTTGCGTTGCTTTGTGATCGCTCAACCTCGCCCTATGTGTGTTTTGATGATACTTTATAGGGTAAGTTTGGCTCTTTAGAAGAAGCACTATATACAGTAAGTATGTGTTACTTTTCGTTTGTTCACAACACCTAAAAATCTAAACATCACCATAAAATTTCTTTGTTACTATTCATACAGTCTTGGTTATTAACTCACAATTTAGCATACCTGAAATGTCACACCTTCCTAAACCTATTTTTTTTTTTTACAACTTTCACACAACGCCATCTAGTCTCATACTAAGCAGAGCTTGTGTTACGAGTACTAGACAACTGATAAACATACTTATATATTTCTAAATACATACATATTATAGATAAATTACACCCAGACACAGAACAAATGATCGTGCTCATCACACAAACGTTTGTCCTGGGTGGGAATCGAACCCACGACCTCCGGTATAGCAGTCAGGGTCACTAACCACTAGACCAACAGGCCAGTTGAAATAATAGTACATAGGTATTATAAATGCAACTTACACAAAATGATAGGGACTGTTAGTGACAAGAAACAGTTTCTTATCATTGTCCTGTAGCATTTGGAAATACTTCTTTAAGCCTGCATTGGGCCTGATATACTCCTCAACATTTTGAGCTACAATCTTGTGCATGATGGGATGGCAGCTTTGAACCGAGTTCTAGAACACATAAAAAAGACTAAAATAAAAAACCTTGCAAGTATTTTTAAGATGGGAAAAGTATCATGTTATAATTATTATATTAGATTGATTACCTTGACATCTAAGAACAATATTTCTGGATGATAATCAATATGATTTTTGATAAAATATTCAGCTACATTACATAGTAAACCCATTTCAGGAACTGAAAATAGATCAGCTAAAAACATTACATTTAGATCACACTAGCTGCGCTTCGCGGTTACACCCGCGTAGATTTCGATCCCGGAGGAATGTCGGGATAAAAGTATCCTGTGTTATTCCTGGTTATAAACAATCTGTGGGCCAAATTTCATCCAAATCTGTTCAGTAGTTTTTGCGTGAAAGAGTAACAAACATCCATACATACATCGTCGCAAACTTTTGCATTTATAATATTAGTAGGATATTACATAGCAAATCAGCTTATTAGTGTTCCTGTTGCTGAGGCACAGACCTCTTTTCGGTGAGCGGGAATGGGCCGTAATGCACCACACGGGCTCAGTGTGCGTTGGTAGATTTTACATGTCTTCGAAGTTTTAGGTTCTAGGACATGCCGTTTTCCTCACGATGTTTTTCTTCACAGTTTTTGAGAGCAACGGTGATTAAATAATTTACACAAAGTAAAGCGCCTGACGGGGTTCAAACCTACGACCTACAACTCGTCTACTTATCTGCTCTACTTACTGAACTACTTATAAATACAATCAAATTAATGGGGCTAATATTGAATCACATTTGCAATTGAATAATAAATAACAACAACCCACATTCTCAAAATAATTCATTATTTAGTGACTTGGCAGTCATTCTTAAACATGCCATTGCCACAATATAAGTATAGAACAGTGGGGAAACTGCCTACAAACGATCGAAACGGCACACTCACACAAACATGCGCATCTACGAGCACCCGGGGCGAGACTTGCAGTGCTGTTAGTAGTGCGTGTCGCGTCAAGAAGAGTAGTCACTTTTAAGTTTATTCCCGCGATCTTTTTTAAAAATGCCACGAACGTATTGCGTAGTTTATATGTATGTAAAACCTTCATCACAAACTTTCAAACTATCAAAAAGGCTAGGTTAGGCAATTCAAACAAATAACAAACTTAAACAAGTCGTTTTTCGACCTTTTGCGGTTAAAGAGCCCCTAAAATAGTTCGTTTGATCTCGGATTAAACCTAATACATAAACATTTACACCCGAATCTAATCAGTAATCGCCGATTATCTTATCTCTCTTGTGGAATTAATTAGCCATCACGATTATCTCGCCTCCATCTTGAGTAGGCGACAAATGACAAAGATGTTCAGCTGATAACCAAGATGTTTTGTGATAAGAGAGTATTAGAACATTCGTTTTGATGTTTATATACCTCATTTAGTTTGATGGTAGGCGGAAAACGCGTAAAATAAGCTTGGTTTTTCTTCCCACGTGAGTATGTTAGATGTTTTTGTGTTTGAGGCTCTATTGTGAGTCTGAAGTGCAAAAAATATTTAGTATGTTGAAATTTTTTTAAATTAACTGTGTTGACATATTCCAGTTTTTGATGAATATGAAATCAAATCAAATTATTTATTTGATAGAATGCAGGTATACAAATGAGGTCATGAAAAATTTAAGTTGAGCCATACATTCTGGCCAAGATTCGACATGCAAATTTTAAATGAATCAACACAATGTTTTGATAAAAATAAAAAATAGAACATTAAACACAATAATTATCAGATAAGACATTAACAGTTTAATACAATTAAAATCAATTCAGTCAAAACCACTTTAATGAATACATATAATAACTAAAATAAGATCAAAATTGAATAGGAAACTGTAATTGATGTAGGAAATCGGACGCGGGAAATTCTGACATCCAGTCCAAGGGGTTGGGACCCAGTAACTGGGTTACGAAGGTCGAATAAGCAGTCGGTCCATGACAAATACTGGTACTCAACTGCGTCCAGTTAGACTGGAAGACGGCCCTAAAATTGATGGGGAAGGGCTAGGCAGAAGAAAATAAGTTACACGCTTTAGTAACTTTTTTTTTTCTTGGATGGGAAATCATCAAATGACCTCTCTCGCTCTGGGCAGAACGGAAGGGCGTGTCAGATTTTTACTGACTAAAACCCACCCATATTCCTTCACCTGCCTATGCGCCCCAGGGACCCCGGTTACTCTTTTTCATGCGCTCTACGGCCCTGGGGCAACGCGTTAGTGGCTAAACCGTTAGTTAGAACAGGCAAGAAACAAGAAAATTTACAGGGTGGCGCAATTTTGTTTATGCAAATTCAGTCCCCCAATTTAGTTTACGTAATTAAGCTCAGACCCTTCCCAAGGGAGGTTGAAAAGGGCTCAAAATGGTTTGTGTAAATATATAGGTATGAAAACCACGCGTGATCCGTTTTGCAAGAACTTGTCATCTCGTTCTAATTGAAAAACCGGCCAAGAGTGAGTTGGAATCGCGCGCGAGCTATATAAAAAAAAATATTATTCTGTTTTAATTGTATTATGTATTACACTAAAATATCTATACATACATTTTACACAAGTATAAAACAAATAAAATTAAAAAAAACTGTTTTTAGTATTTATTTATTTATTTAGGAAACACACAGTAAAATACATGAAGTTATACATGTGACAAAATTAAAATCTGAGTACAAAGGTACTGCTTATTTGTAAAGAAATTTCTTGCAGCAGACCTGCGAAAGGAGAAATTATACAGAAACGTAGACAACAGTGTGTAAGAACAAGAAGAAGAAGAGAATATGTAATGGCTAACAACTAACTGAGCTTGACAAGCCTACACACATATGATTATTATCAGATATGTCACAATATCTTACTAAAAAAATTTGCCGCGGTCTTCCCGTCCGTTTATAATCTAACTGCATTCAAGGCTGAGTGAATAGGTTCATATTAAACTAGTGCGCTTTACCATCAACGATTGCATCACTGCTTACCATCAGACGGGATTGTAGTCAAGCCATTTTGTTTGAGGGGCTCGTGGCTAAATAATAATACCCGCACAGGTCGAACGATCAGGTTAAGCTACGCTTGCCGCGGTTGGTCTGTGGATGGGTGACCATCTTTACATACCGAGACCCCTCCATGTCTCGGAAAGCATGATAAGCCGTTTGTCCCGGCTGTCATTCGTAGATCTTTGACAGTCGTTACGGGTCGTCATAAGTCCGAAAGTCTGACCACCAGTCATACCAAGGGATATCGTATTATCCAGTAACTGGGTTGTGGAGGTTAGATAGGCAGTCGCTTCATATAAAATACTGGTATTCAGTTGAATCCGGTTAGACTGGAAGCTGACCCTAACATAATTGAGAAAAGGGTAGACAAATGATGATAAATAAAACACTGTAAACCACATCATATACTCGTGTAATGGCTAACAACTAACTGAGCTTGACAAGCCTACACACTTATAATTATTATCAGATAAGTCACAATATGTTACTACAAAAATTTGCCTGCAGCGGTCTTCCCGTCCGTTTAATAACCTAACTGCATTCAAGGCTGAGTGAATAGGCTCATAACTTTAACTAAAAAATAGGCTTTAACCATCAACGATTCCACCACTGCTTACCATCAGGTGGGATTGTAGTCAAGCAACATAAAAATAAATATAGAACAGTGGCCGCCCAGTGGTATCGGCTCCGCAGACACTTTGAATGCTTTACTTCATCACCATTGCTCTCAAAATGGGTGAAGGAAAACATCGCGATACTAGCGCCAAAAATTCAAATACATTTGACATCCACCAACCCGCCCAGGACTCGAGTGGTGGTATTTTTTTTTTTTCAAATTTAAATACCTATTTTATTTCGGATAATTATCCATATAACGTTAATATGGATAATTATTATTAAATTATTACTAACACTAGGCTAACCTAATGTTAGTAT
>VKGM01005174.1:0-14893 GCA_007844875.1 Busseola fusca | reverse complement strand
GCGATCCCGCCTGATGGTAAGCAGTGATGCAATCAATGGTGGTAAAGCGCACTAGTTTATTATTAGCCTATTCACTCTAGCCTTGAAGACACTTAAATTGTAATCAGACGGGAAGACCGCCGCTGATTGGGAATATTTGACAGTTTCGGGTAGCTTCACCTGCTGTCGTCCGTACATTTACTTGTAGGTGTAGTATTTCTATCTCACGAAAGGACGCGCGCTTTACTCGTGCTAAACAAGTATAATTAAAGTTGCAAACGCAACTCGTCACAACGCACACGTGCACAGCGTGTTTGTACGCTTGGTTAACACAAGTATAGCATGCATCGCTTCGTGAGATAAAATAATTTATTATCAAAGCCGAGCAAAGTTAGATACTTACGGAATATCAATGCCGCAAATACGACGATGGGGATTACGCAGTTGATGTCTATGAGGTAGCCGAAGGTCAGGTTGCCTATGAGACCGCCACCTCGACCGGCTGTTAGGGACAGTGCGGCTGCCATTACCCTGGAAAATACATTAATACATTAGCACACAAATGAAATACTTAGTCTACCAAATCATTTTAATATCTATCGACTGCTTGGTTTTATATAAACTGCAGTCAACAACAAGAAAGAGCTCAGCGCCCAGGGGCCCAATTCACTATGACTTAATGACTTCTTTGAAACCACATCAATTCCTTAGCTAATCACGACATCTGCTAACAACGTTATCTCTTTGACACAATAAGTGAAACCGTCCGAAATGAATGCGAAATCGGCGCGGTTTGAACTGTCAAAATACCACGCTTGATAACCGTGCGTGGTTTGCGTAAGATTACGCGGGGAATAATAATTACCATGCAAAAATGGGGCTCAGCTCATAAATCGATATATTAACTACGGCAAATAGGGTCGTGCTAATAAAAAACCAAGAAAAAACGAACTCATCATCTGCCTAGCCTTTTCCCAACTATGTTGGGGTCGGCTTCCAGTCTAACCGGATTTAGCTGAATACCAGTATTTTACATGGAGCGACCGCCTACCTGACCTCCTGAACCCAGTTACTGGATAATACGATACACCTTGGTAAGACTGGTGGACAGACT
The DNA here is from genome assembly GCA_007844875.1 of Busseola fusca. Classification (NCBI taxonomy): domain Eukaryota; kingdom Metazoa; phylum Arthropoda; class Insecta; order Lepidoptera; family Noctuidae; genus Busseola; species Busseola fusca. The sequence continues at coordinate 13,800 of VKGM01005174.1, read as the reverse complement.
TTCGAACTTCTGATGACCCGTAACGATTGTCAAAGATCTACGAATGACAGCCGGGACCAACGGCTTAATTTGCTTTCCGAGGCACAGAGGGGTCTCGGTATGTAAAGATGGTCACCCATCCACATACCAATCGCGGCAAGCGTAGTTTAACCTGATCGATCGAACTGTGCGGCTGTCATTATTTAGCCACGAGCCTCCCAAGAAAAAACGAACTCAAGCATTTTATCACCACTGCTCTCAAAACGGTGAAGGAAAACACCGTAAAGAACGTTCTAGAACTAAAAATTCGAAGACGTGACATCTATCAACCCGCACTGGGCCCGCGTGGTGGATTATTACGCACTCCCTTTCAAAGAGAGGAGGCCAGTGTGCCAGCTGTGTGAACATTATAAGCTGATTATGCAATATCACATTTATAGGTAGGATTCGATAAGGACCCGATGGGGTCCGCACAGGTAAATAAAAGTTTCAAGCGATTATTTACCGCATTGTGGGTGCTTTAGCATATTAGGATTGTTTACAGATTGGCGATTATTTTTTTACAATGATTACATTTCGTGACGAGCTTAGCCTTTCATCCACATCTTGCAAGCTGGTTTAGTCCCATGTGTGACAATTTGAACATAATTTTGCTTAACATTGCTTAAAATAACGTAAGTGTTTGACAGTTTACTTAAGACACAGTTAAATAGATCGGTAACACTGCACAATAACCAGTTCGCGTTTCGACCCCGGCTGTCCACTGAAAGTGCTATACTGTGTCTTAAGCATACTGTCAATTACTACACAGACCGTAAAACGCCGGTGTATGCGTGCGTCCTTGATTTGTCCAAGACTTTCAACCTTGTGACCTGTTGTGGAGGAAGCTGAGGAACATAGGTTTGCCGCCGGAATTTATCAGCATGTTCCAGTACTGGTATACGCACCAGTCTAATAGTGTTATGAGGGCGGGGGCAATGTCGGATGCGTATCAGCCCGAGTGCAGAATCAGACAGAGTGGCATAACATCTCCAACCCTGTTTAATTTCTATGTCAACGTTTATCGTATAACGTAAAGAAGAGCCAGTGTAGAATCTTCGAGACAGCTGGTACAAAATGTCCGGGGACCATAACTCCAGTAAGTCTCAATGAGGTTCCTTTCCAAAGGGTCGATAAGTTTATATAGGTACTTGGGGCATGTTTTTCTGTCGATCTCAGGATCACGCACACATAGAGCGGGAGCGGAGGGCGTTGTCTGTTAGAGCGGACATGATCGCCCGCAGATTTGCGCGGTGCTATAACGGGGTGAAGGCTACACTCTTTAGAGCGTACTGTACTCGTGCAGTTGCTGTGCACGTTTAGGGCGGTGGTGTTGCTGTCGCGATACTGTAATGCTTCAGGCATGTTCGCGGAGGCGCGCACCGACTGCTTTCATATGACCATGCGCAAACGCGCCGCATCCTTGGTGCTTAGGGTACGGGGTAGCCCCAACATCTTACTAATGATGATTGCGGGGAGGCTGGACTGTCCCTTCATCCGGCATTGTTGCAGCAGACATGTTGCTGTAGCAGTTGTCGAAGAGGGTTTTGATTTTATTTTATTTTGTAATTATACTGAATAATTAATAAGTAGGTAAATATATTTATTGATTATTAGGTATTTCTATATTAATTAATTTCATTGTTGTGATTATTTATTTGTTTTAACGTGATTTGTTTTTTTATTTATTTTATACTTGTTCTTACTAATAGGTGTTATTTACCTGAAAATAAATGATTTTGAATTGCTAAAACAATAACAGTAGTTTTATTTACCTGAGGTTTGTAGGGAACAAGTCGACCAGCACGCAGAACACCAGACTGATGGCGAGGGAGGTCAAGGCTTCAAAGATACACGATAGCACCAAGTTCTGTGTTGAGTTCTGTACGAAGTACAAACCGACCGTCACCACGCCGGCGAAGCCCAAACTGAAGACTGGAAATCAATTGTTTACGTTACTATTGGTTATAATTTTGCTGTGTAAAAGGCCATGCATGAATTGTATGAACATATTATTACACGGAAACTTGTACCATACGAAGTTGTCGTATAGGCCGCATCTCAGTGCACTGGCACTTTGACCTATAACTGGCCTAGCATAGTATGGACGAGTTTCAACACAATAAGCCCAGGTTCGCAAGGGTGATGTTTTTCCGCAGCGATGATTTTTTCGCGCACTGAATTTTCAATAATTTCGACGAACTGAGTACTGTAAGATTCTCAACGCTGAGCGCGAACACTGAGAGGTTGAATTCCCCGCCGCGATATTTTTACACCTGTGTGGTAACGGGGGCTAAAAGGCCCTCTTATTTTCACTACTGAAGGGAACTGTAAAAACTATGTGAATGGCTTTGATATTATAAACTGTAATGCCACTTACTCAAGAAGAATTTAGCTCCAAGTTTGTGTACGCAGAGAGGCAGCCACAACGAAGTGGGAATGCAGGCGAGACCGACGATCAGAGTGTGCATGTAAACGCTTGAATCGATGGTCTTGAGACAATCGAAGGGATCCCCCTCGAATTCGTCCACGACCACAATGCCAGAGACGTCACAGACAGAAGCAGACGTGTTGGGGAAACGTCGCTCGAATTCTTCGTAACGGTTGAATAACTCGGGGAACCAGATCATGAGGGTGTAGTAACTGAAATAGATGTAGTGTTTATAGAAAATACAAGAATATATGAATAAAATACGGAGGTCGATACCCCAAGAAGTAACTAAGGTACTTTTATAAGGGCTGATTTTTCAGTCGACAGATAAAATATTTATTCATGCATGGAATAAAGCTGACTTCTGGCAGATTTTGTATAGAACTGTCAAAAAAGCAAATAAAATAAAATTATCTGGCGTTGGAAAAATCAGCCCTAAGAATAGAATAGAATACTCTTTAGGTATTATGTACACCATATAAATTACAGAACATAAAAATGAAGACTTTACAAAGGGTGACACAATGGGCGGTCTTATCGCTAAGAGCGATCTTTTACAGACAATCTTAAGGGACAAGTAAGGGAAATGATGGGAGTATGAGTACAACTCATACTCCCATCATTTCCTTTACTTGTCTTGGTACCTACAGTTTGCAAAGAAAGTCGATTTGCACTATTTCCAAATGGCTTTTTAATCGTTCTGTAATGACGACATTGAACCGGTTAAGAATTAAATTAATACAGCTCAGGTAAAAGGAACAGTGTTATCAACTTTTGTTGCTGACCGTAACACGAAAAGGTTTTTTGACACAAATCGAGGCCAAAAGCATGATGCTACGACATTTAAAAATAAGTATCGCAGTGCTTGTATTCTGATAGGGCCCGTTGTGAAGCAGCTAGATCGTTAGAATGTTTCGTCTCCTCACCTTGTGGTTAATCCGAACTGGATGATGCAAGTGAGGATCGTGTATTTGAGGTAGGGCGGCCTGCACAGAGCTTTGGTCTGTTGCCAGATCTCAGTGAACAATCGCTTTAAGTCCTTGCGTTTGCGTATGCTCAAGGATCGGACGGATTTTATCGAGGTCTCAGAGCCTATTGATATATTTCGTTGTTTCTCCTTGAGGCTTTTGATCTGAAAAACAAGAATTATATGAATTGAATAAGTACCTATGTAATTTATCTATATGTGGACTCCACTAAAGCTTAGCATCCAAATTATGCCCAAGAAAACTGTTCTGTCTTTAGGATTCAATTCTTCGCCCTTTATCAACATATTAGTTTTCACCTGCCCAACGTGAAGGAGCGTAAACTTAATGCATTTGGTATTTTCTCGTTTAGAAGTAGGTAAATGATTAAGATTGAACCAGTGAAGTACTTTAGCGATGCAAATAGCCAGACCAGGAACAACTACCTGTCTTCTGTGCGGGAATCCAACGCGCGACACAATGCATCAGTCGATCGCTTAGCCACTGGGATAAATTCGTGTTCTACGAGAGAGATGTATGGTAGAATACATGCAGAGTGGGCTGTGCTGACCTCAAATAAATTTGGATAAGGGTAAACAGTGATGATAATGCTATGAATAAGGTCTCCGTCTTAGTACAATATTTTACTTATGTACTCAAATTGACGACGACCATAGTTAATCAAATAACATTATTATCTGCTAGATATGTTTTGTCTGCTAGATATTGGCCCCGATTTTCGTGTTCACACACTTAACTAAATTTAAGATCAGTGTATCTTATTTTTTTTTGTCAACCTTTAGAGGTCCACTGCTGGACAAAGGCCTCCCCCAATTGTGTGTTGCCAGTGATGACATACGGGATTGAAACGTGGTCGCTCACAATGGGCCACATACGAAAGCTCAACGTCACACAAAGGGCGATGGAAAGAGTTATGCTTGGAGTTTCTCTGCGTGATCGAATCAGAAATGAAGAGATCCGCAGAAGGACCAAAGTCACCGTCATAGCTCTTAGAGTCGCTAAACTTAAGTGGCAGTGGGCGGGGCACATTGCACGTAGAACCGATTGTCGATCGATGGGGCAGTAAGGTTCTGGAGTGGCGGCCATGTACCGGAAGACGCAGCATAGAGAGGCCCGCAACAAGGTGGATCGACGACCTGGTGAAGGTCGCGGGAAACCGATGAATATTAGTTTAGTCCTGTCAAATTGCCGCCATGTTTTTAGCACGTCTAAACTGTCTATGGAATATCTTAATTTTACAGGACTAAACTAATCTTTTATCTTCTGTACTTTTCACAATGAAATAGAAACAAAAAGATGCACTGAACTTAGTTTTGATTGTGAACAAGGGCTTCGGCGCCATTGATTAATTTCATTACAAAATAAAATAAAGAACAAACCAAAGTTCTTACCGGGTAGTTATCGGGGTCATCGCCTGTGTTTTGCTTATAGAGGCTTTTAAGAACATCGAGGGCTTCGTCATAGTCACCACACTCCATCATGAACTTGGGGCTTTCGGGAAAGGATAACAGCCAGAAGCCGAGCAACAGTGAGGGGACTCCACACGCGGCTACGAACCAGTTCCATGAGTCGTAAGAGAAGGTACCGCTCTCCATACGGATTCCTGTGATTGGGATGATGCCCCAAGCGATCACTGTAACCAAATAATTATGGGTATTAATTAAAGCGTTTAAATCTAATCGCTTTCTCATCTCACCTTGTCTAATATGCAATGACGTAATATATCTACTCGTATACTTCATCATCGTATAAGTAAGGTTATCATTGAATATAAGTTGGTACATAAATCAATTGTATTTTTTTGGCAAATCGAGACTGAGTTTTGAATGTGAACGTTGCTGTGCTTGCTGTGCTGAAATTGTGTGTCAAATGTTGATGACCTAGATACAATCAGACAATGTAGGTACATATATCTAAATAATAAATGTCTACCACAAAAACCTGTACCTATTTATTATCTACTGTGATTATAGTTCGAAATAGTTGCAGGAACCCAGCTGATCTATTCTGTATTCTGTCAAAAATCTAGGGAAATTAGAGGCAATTTTGACAGATTGAGACCGAGATGTGAACGTTATGAATTGCCCATTTGGACTACCGCCAGGGCAGATTGGAGGTAGCACGGGAAGAGAGTTCCTGGAAGGATTTGGGAGAAAAGCTCAAGAAAAGTTTTCTCAAATATAGAACCAATGAATTAGCAATAACGCAGTTAAGGTGTTGGAGTGGACATTTAAACATGAATAGCATATAACAAAAGCTTACATGGCAGTAAGATGACTCCAAGGGTCCAGAACATTTCCATCCAGCAGAGAATCTTCTCTCTGTATTTGGTCTGTTGGAATTCACCCAGATAGGGGAAGACGATACCCATAGCTCCAGCAACTCTGAAAATTAAAACAATATTAGGTACACGTTAAGCGTTCAATTTAGAATTTCTACAACTTGACTGTAAATTGTGATGGGATTTGTGTGACTTGGGTTTTATAAACCCTGCTTAAAGTTAAGTTACGTGAGTTATTTCTTTGCTCATGATCGACCCTTGGTGAACATAAGCTGGTAAACATGAGATTATGAGACCTATAAATGGAAGTCACTAAGTTTTTTTTTGTAAAAATATACACTGCCATTTATGGGACATATTTTATGGCCGTATTTTTATTGTGTTGTGAGAAGCTAGTTTGTTTTTAGAACTGCAAGAAACCGTAAACCTACAAAAGTATTTGATATTGATCTCAACTTGATATCGCCGGGCGTTTCTGAGCAAAAAGTGGCTTCAGAAAATATTAGACAGACCGAGGAACAACGAACTGATCCTAATAAGGTTTTACCTTTTGAGGTGCAGAACCCAAAAATCGAAAGAGAAGAAAATACAAATGAAGAAATTAAATATTTTGCCAAATAATTTACTGTTCGCATGCATTTTACATTACTTAAGTATAAACAAATCAATCGAACTGGTTTTAAGTTAATGACTCTGATGACACCATTTTACTCGTCATTATACTTAGTAGGTACCTACTTAGATCTACAATCATTGTTATATAGAAACGTGAGCTTCGAATCAATTGTAGCGTGTCTGTCCGCATGATTTGTGTCCTCCATTGTTTACTAACAAAGGAGAAAAATACCTTAACAGGCAACGAAACACGATGGTTGGGGCGTTTTGTGAACATTGTGGGGCCATAAGTGACATTCGATCATCATCATCACCGTTTTCGGGAATATCTTACCGGTTTCCAGTAATTCAAAATGTTACCTGGCAAATTAATAATTAAAAAAAATCTGCCATGCCAACTAAGTTGGATCAGCTTCCAGTCGTGCCGGATGCATCTGAATATCAGTATGTTGCCTAAAGTGACTGCCTATCTGACCTAAAAACTGGGTAAGTCTGGTTATCAGACTTTTGGGCTACTGGGTCTTCAATAGCCTGAATGTCCGATAACCAGTCACAACGTAACGACAGCCAAAGATCCTCGAATGTCAGCCGGGACCAACGGCTTAATGTGCTTTCCGAGGAAAGGCGATATGTAAAGATCCCATCCACGTACTAACCGCGGCAGGCTTACCTTAACCTAATCGATCGACTTGTGCGACTGTTATTAATTAACCACAAACACCTCCTCCAATTTACAATTTCAAATTAAACCATTATCATTTTCCTTGCTTCTTCGCAACCCTTGCATTTTACACGATAATGATTTTACACGATTGGCTAGATATCGTTCCTGTTCCTACCTATAAAAGCATATTACGAAACAACACCTTTGTTTTTAAGCCCTGGCTGGTGACCTTAATTTATTGAGGCATCTACAGACAGGCCCAGTTAAGCAGACGACAACCTCGTAGGTTGAACTGCGAGATGGAATTATATAACAAAAATCACCTAGCGAATCTATCGCTGATTTCAGAGCCGTTGTGATGTCTTACTAAAGAAGTCACGTGCATGAGCCGCTTGTCTGTAGGTATCACTCTTTTTCTAACATGCTATGTTTGGCTTCATCAGATCATTTTTAGTATAAGTCTACAAATCTCTCCCGTCTCACTACCAATGAGTGAGTTTTAAACTTCCATTGGGAGGTAGGTATACTTATTTAACTTTAAAGGCAGCCCAACCTCATTTAAGGGAGGGTCCCTTGAGGGATAAAGGATAATCATTACGATTCCCATAAAAAAATATTTAATTAAAAAAAAAACGATTTTTTTTTTGTTATATTATAAACTAGTGCTTCGACTTGCTGACGATAAGCAGCGATGCAATCGTTGATAGTAAAGCGCACTAGTTTATTATTAGGCTATTCACTCTAGCTTTGAAGACACTTAAATTGTAATCAGACGAGAAGACCACCGCAGGCAATTTGTTTCAGTCTTTCGATGTACGCGGTATAAAAACGAGGCGAAACGCTTCGTCCAGATCGTAGGGGTGCCAACAACGTAAGGGTGGATACTCGACGTACGACGTAAATTAGAAAGAATAAAGATTAATTTTCATTTTCAAAAATCATATTTCATTTACTTATGTGTTAGAATACTTACGAGAAACCATTAACGAATCGACACACCATGAAGATGGGTAGAATTTGGACGAAGGAGGAAACAATTCCGATGAAGCCATCTAAAAGCAGGGCCGAAACCAGCACTACCTTTCGGCCCTTTGTGTCAGCCAAGCAGCCCCAGAAGTATGATCCGATCACCATGCCTGCCGGGAAACAACACACATTAACACTGTCTTACAAAATAAAATCTAATTTAAGTTCTATCCTAAGTCTTGGGTAAGTATTTTTATTTCGAACTTTATACCTAATACCGAAAATACAAATGCCGCTGCTTAGTTTAGGGGTCAACAGTCAAACCAGCAGTTCGATCCTATAACAATCTCACCGTGAAACTTCTGTGAAGTGAGCGTCGAGTGAGCTGTCATTCCAACTAATGCTTGGGATTGACACTATTGACAGCTCAATCTAAGCCAACTTCACCTAACTTTCCACGGTTTTTTTGGCTGGGAAATCATCAAATGACCTCTCCCGCTTTGGGCGGAGCGGAAGGGCGTGTCAGACTTTTACTGACTAAAACCCACCCCTGTTCCTTCACCTGCCTATGCGCGCCAGGGACCCCGGTTACTCTTTGGTACGCTCCACGGCCCTGGGGCAGTTAAGGACCCCACGCTATGCTGACTGCATCTCTTTGACGCGCACGCGGAACACGACGCGCCGTCGACCCGGGCCTGGTCCTTACCGGGCGGCGAGCTACCCATCGCTCGCCGCCCGCAGGCCCGTGTTTCACCTTGTTAACTTCGATGAATCTCATACATGGTTCATGGTCAAATTACACTATATTGATATTTCTATTTCATTACATTCTTTAACTTCAATGCCATCACTTCTTAGAAGGTCTTGTGAGCTTAGAATACTCATACAAACCTCATACATATAAGGTATGACGTATGACATGTGCATCTATTTGAGAGGTCCATTTGTTTGACAGTTGACGTGTCTTTGAGGCCATAGAGTATAGAGGTCGTGCAGTTAAGGTCATAATTGTGCAACACCATGTTTGACTTGTCTTTTATGATCTTGAACATTGCTTCAAGTTAATCGCAATGGTTAATGACTTTAGAAGGTGTGGGCATGTCATTGTGGACAGTGATGACGTGCATTAATGACAGTAGATGCTGAATGCGTAGTGGGCAATGGCAAATGATTAATTGAAATTGTATGCCTTATGTTTTTAGTGCAACCATTTGTTTAGTATGTACTTAACCTAACAAATGTTTTATGCACAAACGTTTGTGCATAAGAGATTTGCACCCGACGTGCCAATAAAAATTGCACCTTATGTTTTTAATTGTACCTTATCCCACCTTGGGACAGACAGCGTCTAACAGTGAGAAGTCCTGTGTCCCTACAGTGGGACCATTATAATCTGATTACGCTTAGGTATGTTTTTGAATAGTCAATCTGTTTCTAAAAGTCATAATATGATAAGAGCGAGGAGCACTTTACTAAGAGTTATTTATCAGTCATGTGTCAAGCCAGAGACATTAAATGTACCAAACTTAAATCTCTTTGTGTCAGGCAAAGCCTTCTAGAAATTATAATAATTCAATCTATGAACTCAAGCTTCGAACAACGTTATTGTACTTTGACCTGTCCAGTCATAAAAGAACTGTTATTAGATAAGACATGAGACACAGACACGAGATATAAAATATTATGTTTAAATTAATTACATTGTGTCTTTTAGGTACGCAGTACTTTAGAATAAATATATCTCCTGTTGTTGCAAGTAATCATGTGGACAACTGTAAGTCGACTTCTATATTATAGGTACCTAGCTTCATTTATTTCGGCTGGCTTTATTATAACTTTTATATTTGGCTTGGACTTCTATAGTCTATTTTACCTACTTCAATATTTTTTATACTGTCTGCGTATAAAACTGTGGGCTACAAAAAATGTGGAGAAATCAGTTGAAAATAAAATACATATGTATTTCTTCAACGCCTTTAATGCTACTTCGTCAATATCAAATTCAATCACGCGGTCTTAGTAAACTCGCATAGGAAACTCATTAATTTCCTTCTTTTGAAGCAAGACTGCCTTCAAAAGTTTTAAAGGGACCTATTAGGCGGTACCTACGTATTTCAAAGTGGTGAGATTTGTAAGTGAAACGATCCGATCCGTTTTTGGTAATGAGCACTTTTACATGAATTGATTATATTTGCCTTTCTGGAAATACAGGTGGATTTTTGAGACGGGCAGTACCGGCAAGTATGTATTTATGGAAAGTATAAAATTATTATCCTACTAATATTATAATTGCGAAAGTTTGTAAGGAGGTAATGGATGTTTGTTACTCTTTCACACAAAAACTGCTGAACGGATTTAGATGTAATTTGGCACACAGATAGTTTATAATCAGGAATAACACATAGGATACTTTTTAACCCGATATTCTCACGGGATCGAAACTTACGCGGGTGGAACCGCGGGGCGCAGCTAGTGTTTTATAAGCCTGTGTTGTCTCATTGAAGGACAAAGACCTTTCCTGTCCCTTTTTCCACTTTTCTCGGTCTACTGCGATTCATTTCAATAATGACAAAAAAAAATGGTTTGTTGTGTTTTTGTATGAATCTATCCAAATTCCAATTCTATTTACGTCTTGAACTAGATTTCGATCACAGTCTTACTGACGGCAGTAAAATCTGACAGCTTATATTGGTATAGTATATCCATTTTATGTCTCTGAAAAGATAACTGATAAGATATAAGTATCTATATATCGAAGTGCAGTGGATGATGCACAAGGATACTATGTGTTACCCACGAATGGGTAACATACCTCACATTTACCAAGGTAAGGTAGGTAGGTAGGTACCTAGTGAGTGAAAACAGCTACATAAGGCAAACCATTTAAAAATGTGTATCCTGCCTCGTTACAACTCGTGAGCCTACTGGTCGTAAGCGCATCCCCTGAGCATGGGTCTTGTGTTTGATTCCACTATATCCATTTTATAAATTCTGGATTTTGTTCCTGCAGCCTAATTGCGTAACACATTTTCAGCAAATGATTGAGACTAGTTGGTATCGTTTGGACCGCAATCTGCATTCATTGCGTTATTTACGTGTTATGCAGACACATTTTTTGAACTTACAAAGCAATGGTTTAGAAATTTGCTTCAAAATTATGCAGATTCCGGACTTAGGTTTGTCCTTTACTACATAAAACATAAAAATAAGGTACTTACACATCTGTGCACTACTCCTAAGGGAATAACGAGCGCAATATTAACAAACATGTCAAAGATGTCATATAAATACTAACTATAGCCAAATTAAATTATTAATCTCGAAGTCCATTAGGGGATTTCAGTTTGACATCCAATTAAATAATGTTTTAAATGAGTTTTTCAAAGTTGTTATTCATTACGAAAATCGAACTTTAGTGAATTCTAGACTTTATTAGCTTAATTTTAAACTAAATCTATATTTCAAAACAAAACTTTACTTTTTAATGTCATTAATATTTATGGAACTAACTATTGCAAAGTTGAAGTTATATTGATTTATTTAGATACCAGATTTGTTTCAAACGTGAGTGCCATGCGGAGATGATCTCATACGGTAAATAAAATAGTGTCAAGAACAACATATATTATAGGTACCTGCAGAGGTAGATAGATATACATATATACACAAATGTATCAGTTTACCTTGAGATATACGTCCGTAACGAGGAATATGTGGAAACGTTTTGGAGCCGCTGTAATATTGCAACAGCCTGTATTTAGAATAAATACCACTAACGTTAATTGGAAACGTTACAATTGTCACAGGTTTTGTAGTACAGTTATTTCTTACCTACCTAGTCAAATCTATTTTTAACACAACACAAGGAAGCAGGCATAATGGCAAAATTTTTCTTCAAACACACACATGTATCTATTTCAAGATAACTTTTGTCAATGACTAAAATAAACTAAACTCGTATTATTTATTCACATAGAACCCGCAAAAAGACTAATAAACATACGTCACTCAGACCGGTTATAAAGCAGGTATAATTATAAGCAGACAGTACTTCATGTTTCTTTGTTTTTGAATTAAAAACTGCGATACATAAAGAACACAATAGTTCAGTAAATAGGTAAGTAACACGAGAACTAACCGAAGCAGGTGTCAGCGCTGGTTGTATCACCGGCTACCTCGGGACACGTGTTTTTCTCATTTCACTGTCACTTTTTAACAAGAGCACTGTTCTTTGTGTGTTGTGGTTCAACTGTTCGTTCTTCGTTTGCGCACCGTGCGTCGTCAATGCTACGCGGCGCAGCGCCCAACGCGAGCGCATGCAACCGTAGGTTTCGACATCAGCGAGAGGGGAAGCCGACCAACAAATAACCGCTTCTCCTTCCCACACATTGAGGCCTCCATAACAACGTGAGACAGCAACATGAGCTGCAGAAATGCCTCCGCCGCAACTGGGCGACCTTCGAGAACTACCATTATTGCTAATAAGCTCGTCTTTTGCAATCCGAGATTTTTCTTTACGGTTTACTCTAAGATGGAATAGTTATGAAGCAGGTGACGTATATTTAGGTCAGGAAGTCCTACGCATTAGGGTCGTTTGGGGAACAGATTACCGCTATCGTATAATTAATTTAATCCTAAAGCCATTTCTGTGACACAATGGATAGGCAACTACCTAAGAGATTATAACTGAGTTATAGCTCTTTAAAGTAATTGTTTTATGAATACTTTCGACAAGGTGACCGCCTTGTTTAATGTCAGTATGTTTATACTGCTCCTAAGCAGGTAAAGTACGTTTTTTTAAACTCAAATACTAATTTGCCAACTGTAATGTCAAATTTCTATACTAAACAAACCCAAACACATAAAGATTTAAATATTATACTCGTATTTGGTATTACGAAACGAACTTTAGTCTAAAAGCAAGTAAACACATGAAAGTAAAAAAAAATCTTAATTTATTCTTCTTTTTTCCATTCATTTGCAACTTAATCCAACAGTAAAATTAAACGATTATTCATCATTGTTCGAAAGTGCTGACCTATGATGTGCCCTCAATGGACTCATAAATACTGCCACTCATGAACATTCATCATACTAGTATATATTAGAGTGTACCTATAACAGAACCCATAATACAACCGGTAATGCAGTCCATTGTTCTTCTAGAAGTGATACATATTCAGATTGCTTGCGACGTATTTTTGTCCCAATTATTTTTCCCTATAATGAATTTCTCTTGTTTCAGGATAAAGTTAGGTATTTCCTTGTATCTTGAAAATGGATACACGAAGAGCAAAACGATGTTTCTGTCACCTTAACGAAATATACCTACTTTCAGTATATCTACATTACTTATACTAAACACACAATTAAAATAAATAATAACAATTAACATTTTAGTCGTGGATCTTGTTTTTTTCGTTTTTTATTTAACTTAATTTGTGATTGTTTAGTAACGATACCATAAAGTTTCTGTTGAATTATAAATACCATCGGCTCGAGCGTGTGCCTTAATATCAAGAGGCTATTAATTCGTACCAAATTTTAGGCTATTTATTTTGATCGGTTGAAGTTCAGTTTTCTATTTTTAACCATTGGCTGTTTGTAAATATATATATGATTTTGAAATGTTTGTAAGAAACTCCTAGTATGCGGCAAGGTTTTTTTTTTTTAAAAGAAAAACCTAATCGCCACTCTGTATTTGCGCACATATACAACGTTATTTTTTCTTTATGCGAAACCTGAATATAGTTTGTTCAGAATAAGCAACTGAATCGATTCCAATAATTTTTACACCATGTTATATTTTTTCCAAAAATATTTAAAAAAGGTTACATGT